>JADRCD010121401.1:0-15669 GCA_019843815.1 Montemys delectorum
ACTGGAAACAACCCAGATGTCCCTCAACAGAGGAATGGATACAGAAAGTGTGGTACATCTACACAATGGAGTACTACTCAGCTATTAAAAACAATGAATTTATGAAATTCTTAGGGAAATGGATGGATCTGGAGAGTATCATCCTGAATGAGGTAACCCAAACACAAAAGAATACACATGGTATGCATTCTCTGATAAGTGGTTATTAGCCCAGAAGTTTGGAATACAGGAAGAACAACCCACAAACCACAAGAAACTTAAGAAGAAGGAAGACCAAAATGTGGACATTTCATTCCTTCTTAAAAGGGGGAACCAAATACCCATGGAAGGTATTGCAGAGATTAACTTAGGAGGAGAGACTGAAGGAAGGACAAACCAGCCTAAATATAGCTATCTCCTGAGAGGCTCTGACAATACCTGACTAATACAAATGTAGAGGCTCACAGCCATTCATTGAACTGAGTACACGGTCCCCAATGAAGGAGTTAGAGAAAGGATTTATGGAGCTGAAGGGTTTGCAGCCCCTTAGGATGAACAACAATATGAACTAACTAGTACCCTCAGAGCTCCCAGGGACCCAACTACCAACCAAGGGCTATACATGGTGGGACTGATTGTTTTGGCAGCATGTGTATAGTAGAGGACTGCAAATTCGATCATCAATAGGAGGAAAGGACCTCGGCCTTGTGAAGGTTTTGTGCCCCAGTGTAGGGGAATGCCAGGGCCAATAAGTGGGAGATGGTGGGGTGGCAGGCATGGGGAGGGGGAAGGCAACAGGGCTTTGTTCTTGTTGTTTTTGTTTGTTTGTTTTTTGGAGGGGAACCTGGGAAAGGAGAAATTTACATGTAAATACAGAAAATATCTAATAAAAAATTAAAAAAAAAAAAAAAGCTGAGGCTTGTCACTGTGTGGCAGGATCAGAGTCCCTGAATAGAGGGCCAAAGGCTATTGGTAAGTATGCAGCCCCATCACGATGAATATTACCTTGTAATGGAGATTCCAGTCCCAAGGGGTGATCACCAAGGACAGTGATAGATGTGGAGTCAGCCTGGCCTGATCCTATAAGGATCCTATGAATGCCATGCATAGTAGAACATGAGATGTGAAGCTCTCCAAGCCCTTTGGAGCTCAGAAGATCCTGAGTGAGTCCCAGACTTCAGATAAGGGTTTGATTTACACTTTTAGGTGTTTATTTTGGTTTGATATAATTACAACTATACCTTGGTTCTTCCTTCTTGAAATAAGTATGTAACTTGCTGAACATTACACTTTTTTTTTTTCCAGAGCTGAGGCAAGCGCTCTACCACTGAGCTAAATCCCCAACCCCAACATTACACTTTTAATTGCAGCACTCGGGAGACAGAGGCAGGTGGATCTCTATGTGTTTGAGGTTAGTTTGTTCTACACGATGAGTTTGAGGCCAGCCAGGGATACATAGTGAGACCCTATCTCAAAAAATTATGTAATGTGTTGTCTTAGTTAGGGTTTTACTGCTGTGAACAGATACTCTGACCAAGGCAAGTCTTATAAGGACAACATTTAATTGGGGCTGGCTTATAGGTTCATAGGTTCAGTCCATTATCATCAAGGTAGGAACATGGTAACATCAGGCAGGCATGGTGCAGGAGTAACTGAGAATTGTACATCTTCATCTGAAGGCTGCTAGCAGAATACTGGCTTCCAGGCAGCTAGGATGAGGATCTTAAAGCTCATACTCACAGTGACATTTCTACTCCAACAAGGCCACACCTACTTTAACAGGGCCACACCTTCTAATTGTGCCACTCCCTGGGATGAGCATATACAAACTATAACACTTGTTTTTAGTTTTTAGGGGCCCACAGCTGAAATGCATTGAATTTTTAAAGAGATGCTGGATATTCTAAATAGACAGAACTTAAAAGTGTTTGAATTTTTAAAAAAGAGTATGGGAATTTTAAAGTTGTACTGTTTTATATTGTGAAATTAGTATGAGATCTTGGGGACAAATATTAAACAAAAGGTTATAATTTAACAGCAATATGATTATGTATCAAATTGACAAGGGAAACTAGGATGGTTAGGTTATTTTTTTTTTTCAACTTGACTCAACATTGGACCATCTTGGAAGAGAAAACAGTATTGCTTAAAACAGAGCATAACTCAAAGGAGATGGCTCAGGGTGTAAAAGAGGTTGCTCGAAAGATCTAACAACCCACATTTGATCCCTAAAACCCATATAAAAAGCCTCAGGTGGGTGTATCTGTAATCCAAGTACTCCTATAGTGAGATTGGCAGTGAATACAGGAGAATGTGCCAGAAGCTCAACAGCCAGCTAGTCTAGAACATGCTACACAGCACCAGAGAGAGAGAGAGAGAGAGATCCTGCATTAACAAGGTGGAAAGTTGTCTTCTGATCTATACACATGCACTGGGAATGCTTACAGCAACACACACACACACACACACACACACACACACACACACACACACTTTGAAAATGGTGTGGTGCCATGTACCTGTAATTATAGCATTTTAGAGATAGAGGCAGGAGGATCAGAAGTTAAAGGTCACCTTTGGCTACATAAGTAGGGTTTGAGGCATGCTTAAGCTACTTGAGATCCTGTTTAAAGTAGAGACAGTATATGTATAGAGAAGCAAAATTGAAAACTTAGATTTCAAAGATCCAGAAAGGCATAAAGGTAAGAACATGAAGTGTGTTATTTGATTTAAGGCATGTCTTTTCATGTTTAAGAAAGATAAACAGTAGAGGGAGGTCAGCTGTGATAACTTCAATTTTCCAAAGGCTTTCTTTAATTTGCTGAGAAATAGAGCAGAATTTATTTTCCTCACTTAAGTAACACCTTTGATACTACAAGGGCTTAGTTAACAGGTTTCTTCATGTGGCTTTACCATTTCTGACAAGGATGAGTGGCTCTCTGCCATCAGCCTACATCTATGAGTTCCTGATGAGGTATTATAGTTCCAAGCAGTGCTCCAGATGAGCAGTCAATTGAATTTTCAAAAAGAAAAACTCAACTATACATCTTCTAGTTTTCTCCAAGAGTCTCTGAGTCTCCTTACAGGTGTAAGTAGGAGCAAGTATGATCCCTTCCATCCCCTGGCCAAATCTCTTTACATCCAGCCTATAGTGGAGCCAGACAGTGTCATAGTTACATGGTTGCTATTTTTAATTTGGGACCAGATTTATTCAAATTCTTGATGCATTATAGTAGGGGATCCCAGGGGAACTGAATTTTCTAGGAGAAAAACAAGACATGGAGAACCTCTGAAACAGGGGATGTTTAATTGGAGCCTTACACCAATTAGTGGAAAGCAACAATAACTTTTGGATAAAACATTTTGGTCCTACACTTAACCTTGTTTTCCAGTCTGGTCCAACTCTGTTTATGGTTTTCTGCATTTCTGTGGAGGATAAAATCAACTAAGATCCTGAGGTGCAAGGGAGAATGAAGGGATATTGATGATGAGAGGGAACTCCTATCCTCAAGGTCAAGCATGCTATTCCTTCTACCCATTAGCCTTCCATTGCTAGCTATGCTGTGTTTAGAATCCACTGTTCACTAGGTGCCATTAGGGTCGTGATAATGTATTCATGTATCTGTAGATTGCTACACACACAATGTTCTGTGCAAATATAGCTGCCCTTGGTCGAATACTTTAAAAAGGTGCTTTACTACTCTTAATCAGATTTTATGCTCTGTTTCAATAGTAAGAAACATGAAAACCATCAGAGTGGAGACAATTTCAATAGAAATAATGGTCTGGTATATTGTTTGTAGACCTAATGTCTCCTCCAGACAAGCCATTGCTCCCCTTTAGGTAGTAGTTTCCTCAAATTTAAAGCCTCTCCTACTTCACAATTATCTACAGGACTTTCAAATTTAAAGCCTCTCCTACTTCACAATTATCTACAGGACTCAGATTGTAACATTCGAGTTGCTCTTATACTAAGCAGATATAGTGGCATTGTCCTGTAATCCCCACACCAGGGAGGCAGAAGTAGTGTTCTTGAAATTGTGCCTAAGTTAGAGTTGGCCACACATCTTCAATAACCAATTAAAAGAGCCAAATTAAAAGTAGAAAACAGATTTATTCAATGTGGTCACATGGAGAAGAGGGACAAAGAGATCTAGAGAACCCCCAAGTCTATCTTGAGGTAAGATCAAAGTTTAAGCAGAGAGTCAAAGATATGCACAGCTAAGGTGTGATCCTCACATTATTGATCTACCATTATCTGAGCTTCAGGCTTATCCTTTAACGTAGTCTGCCAAGTTGCTAGAACTGTGTGAAATGTCTTTCAGAAAGACAAGATCTCTTTCTGGATGTTGCCCTTCCCTTTTTCCAACATGATATTCCTGGAGAAAATTCCCATTTAATGGGGGTCCATTGTTCAAATAGTCTGATTGAGATATATGAGTATCTCTTTAGAATATCTTCATTTCTGTCATACTTGTTATAATAGGAGTATTATCAAAGTTCAGACCAGCCTGAGCTGCTTAATGAATCTAAGCCAACCTATACTTCACAGGCTCATTAATGCTTCATTAAAAAAAAATCCTGTGATTTGTCATTGGTTTTAACTAGCTTTACAGTCAGCATCTCATGAGGGCAGTGAGAAATGAGAAGGGCCTTATTTATTCTTCTACAGAATTGCCTGGAGAGTTCTCTTGGTAATTGCAGTTGGAAGTGTGATATTTAATTAGTAGAGAACATTGAGTCAGACAAAAGACATCTGTGTCATGAACAGAATGAGAAAGAGTTGGGGTTCAGGTGTGTTATAGACCCAGGATGACTTTGCACATCATCAAAGCAGTGACTGTAGAAGTGAAAAAAAAAGCCCCCTGTAGACACATAATTTCTTTTGTACACTTGACATCTGGGAAAGTAAATGTTAAGTCAGAGAGGAACACCTTACCCAAGGAAGCCCGACTTCTGATACCCTAGTGACTAGGGCTTTAGGACTATACCATTTGTTCAGGGTTATCTAGAGGAACAAAACCAATAGAATGTATGAACATTTTATTAAAAGGTGTTTATCGTATTTGCTGGGTAATCTAACAATGGATGCATGTTGGTGAAATAGAGAATCAGACTGCCTACTCCAAAAAGGTGGATTCCTCAGTAGTCCAACTATAGCATTTGCTGTAGGACTGGGGATTCTCTGGAGAGTTGCCAATATTGAGCACATGCTGAAATACTGAAGAAGGGAGTGTTTGACATCACTGATTGATGCTGTCACAGGGACAGACACACTCACTGAGAAAAGAGATCAACTTTCAGGGATGTTCATGGTATTTTTACTCTAATTTCTTTTTATTGATATGTCAGCCTGCTTAAAGAGACACCCACAGTCAGAGTGGTGTCTTTCACTGTCTCACAGACAAATCTTTCTTGCACTGTCCTCACAGACACACAGAAATTCCTGGGAAATTTCCCCCATGAATATCATGATGGAAGAAGGGAAGGACAACATCCAGAAAGGGATCTTGTCTTTCTGAAAGACATTTCACACAGTTCTAGCAACTTGGCAGACTACCTTAAAGAATAAGCCTGAAGCTCAGATAATGGTGGATCAATAGTGTGAGGATCACACCTTGATCAATACAGCTTAGCTGTGCATATCTTTGACTCTCTGCTTAAACTTTGATCTTACCTCAAGATAGACTTGGGGGTTCTCTAGATCTCTTTGTCCATCTTCTCCATGTGACCACATTGAATAAATCTGTTTTCTACTTTTAATTTGGCTCTTTTAATTGGTTATTGAAGATGGGTGGCCAACTCTAACATTCATAGGTGTCCTTTAATCGAGCCTGGTTGACACCCAAGACCAAGCACAGCACACTAGACTTATGGCTTCTGAAGCAGAGAGAAGAGTATGATATGTTGAAGGGAGCTTATTACAACTTGATGTCCAGTTTCTTACTTTATAGATGAGAGGCCACAGAGGAGTTTTGACTTGCTGAAGGAATTCATGGTTTGCACTGGACCATTGCTGAGGCCATTTGAACCTCCTATTCAAGTCTGTCTCTATGATTGAGTTGCCTAAAGAGTGTCTACTGGTAATGGCAATGTGGTTGGTAGTGACTGAACTGGCCTAGAGAAAATTATCTCTTCTTTTCCAGCATCTGACTGAAGCCACTTGTGTCTGAGAGCAATTATGTTATTCTTTGGAATCCTAGAGATGCACTTACAGTTTATTTCCAAAGAGCCATCTCTTCCCCAAAGGTGCAGTTTTCTTTGGAGTGATGCCTCTTTTATCCTTGAGCTCTTGGCACTTTGAGAAAATTTGATGCTTTGGAGCCAAAAGGTATTGGAGCAGCAGCAGGAAGAGGAAGAGTAGGAGGAAGAGGAAGAGTAGGAGGAAGAGGAGGAGGAGGAGGAGGAGGAGGAGGAGGAGGAGGAGGAGGAGGAGGAGGAAGAGGAAGAGGAGGAGCTTAGCTTGGACAGATTGCCAGAAAAAAAAAAGGCCTAGGAAAGAATTTAAGTGGGTGGAGTGGGGCTCTGGCTTCGGACTCTTGCTCTTTTTCTTATCAGTGGTGTGATTTTAAAAGTTATTTAATGTTTCTAAGCCTTACTAGTTTCTCTCTGCAGTGGAACTATGACATGTGCTTTAGGCCTACTTGGGAATGAGGTGGGATAACTTATTTGCAGGGGTGCATGCCCACATTCTGACGTCTAGACAGTCTTGGTGAAAGAGCATCAGTGGAGACCAATAAAGGCCATCAATAAAGTGGCATTAAAGTAACACTTTATTTTTGTAGGAGGCCCTGAAGAGTGATTTTTACATTTTATCAATCAATTTGTTCTAAGTGGTCCCAGGAAGTGTACATACACAGAAGATAACAAAAGTCCTATTATTGCTTAGGCATGGAGGCAGTAATGACTGGTTGCCCCTGGTTTTCACTTTCTTCTTGCATTGTTGTTCTGCTAAAGACACTTTTATTTTTCATTTAATTTCTTTTATTTTTTTCTTTCTTTGAGACAAAGTCACATGGAGCCCAGTTTGACCTTGAACTCGTTGTGTATCTAAGAACTAGGTGTCTAAATATGATCTTGAATTCATAATCCTTCTGTTTCTAGGTCCTGATTATTAAATAACCAATTTTTGCCTCTGTGCCTGGTTAAATTAAGAATTAAGCCCAGGGCTAGAAAAGTACTCTAGCAAATGAATCTCACCTCCTAGCCTCTCAGCCTTTCCTCCTTTCCCTGTCCTCTGTCCCTTCCTTCTTCTCTTCTCTCTCTCTTCACACTAGCCTTGGTTTTCTGGGCTCAGATGATTTTCCTGCTTTCTTCCTGGGTAGCTGCAACTACAAGGTCATAACTGGGTCAACTGCACCAAGGCTACATTCCTAAGTCTCTGAGTCTTAGTTAGGGTTCTGTTAACTCTTATAAGGGACATTTACTTGGAGCTGACTTACTGGTTCTGAGGTTTAATCGATTAAAACCCTGGCAGGAAGCATGGTAGCATCCAGGCAGGTCGGGCTCTGGAGAAGCCAGGTCTTGTTTGGGAGGCAATCATGAGAAGTCTGACTTCCGAGAAGCTAGGATGAGGGTCTCAAAGTCCACCCCTACAGTGATCCATTTCCTCCAACAAGGCCACACCCACTGCAACAAGGCCACACCTCCTAATAGTGCCACTCCCTGGGTCAAGCATATTCAAATCACCACACTGTTTCAGCCAAAATGACGTGTTTACATATTATATCACAAGACTCTGGCCAATTCAGTTTATTTTTATAGAGCATTTTGTTTTAAGATTTATTTATTTATTTCATGTATGTGCATAGACTGTCACTGTCTTCAGACACACCAGAAGAGAGGATCAGATCCCAATTACAGATGGTTGTGAACCACCATGTGGTTGCGGGGAATTGAATTTAGGATCTCTGGAAGAGCAGTCAGTGCTCTTAACAGCTCAGCCATCTCTCCAGTTCTGGCCAATTCAGTTTTAAGTGATAGATTACAGATTGTTGTTGCAGAGTAACAAGAAACTCTTGGGAATAATGGAGTGTCATTTTAGGCCTGGCCAATGCACAAATGAGACTTGTATAAGCCTAACCAATACTGTCTCCTAATTGGTCCAGCTAGGCTCTGCAGAGGATCTCTGTCTCTCTGTCTCTGTCTGTCTGTCTGTCTGTCTGTCTGTCTGTCTGTCTCTGCCTCTGTTTCTGTCTCTCTCTGTCTCTGTCTCTGTCTCTGTATCTCTCTCTGTTTCTGTCTCTCTCTGTCTCTGTCTCTGTCTCTGTATCTCTCTCTTCTCCCCCTCCTTCCCTCCCTTTCATTTCTTTTTCAGGCTAGAAGCTGTCTTAGATTTAGACTCAGTACACGTTGAAGACAGCCCAAGATTTTTCAAAGAAAGTGATGTTACCATAGCTGGACTGGAAATTCTTGATATAATTGGCTCTTGTCACATAACTTTTTAGTAGTTTGTTTATATGAATGAAGTGAATCTGAAGATTGTTTAGTATTTATTTGGTCAACACCTTTACATTTACTTTCCAAAAAGCCTTTTCAAAAGCCACTTTAGCCAGGCGGTGGTGGCGCACGCCTTTAATCCCAGCACTTGGGAGGCAGAGGCAGGTGGATTTCTGGTCTACAGAGTGAGTTCCAGGACAGCCAAGGCTACACAGAGAAACCCTGTCTCGAAAATACCAAAAACAAAAAACAAAAAAACAAAAACAAAAACAAAATACCAAAAAAAGCCACTTTAATAAAACATCAAGCATTCACAAAAACTCAAGAGAATATCATATTCTAACTCAGCAATGTCTAACGTTATATTGTATGTTCCTTTTTCCTTTCTTCCTCTTTCTTTCTGTCCTCTCTTTTTTTTCTGTTATAGTTTATATATGAAATGTTTCCCACAGGCTCATGTGCTTGATCCTCTGGTCCTCAGCTGATGTTACTGTTTGGAAATGCATGAAACTTTGTGGACATGTGGTCTAGATAGCAAATATAGGGCCATAGGGGCAGTATTTTATGATTATAGGCTGTCTGCATGCCTACCCTAATTATCTGCTTCCTGCTTATCTGTTTGCCAAGATTTAAGCAAGCAGCCCCATATTTCTGTTTTTATGAACACAGGTGATGTTCCTCACCATGATAAACTATACCATCTGAAAATTGTAAAATAAAAATAAGTTCTTCTTTACTTGAACTGTTTCTTTTCAGGTATTTGATTACATCAACTAGACAAGTAATATGGAAAATTTGTACTGAAATGTGTGGTCATGACTTTAGTAAAAGTGACCATGCAGTTCTTAGCTCTCAGAACTGACTTGTTAAAGGGCCATAGAAGAGTTTGGGGCAGCAGGCAAGAAAAAACCCTAGAGCAGTATAAAAAGAGCTTAATGGGCTGTTCTTGGAGAGGTTGTCAAAACAAGAACGGTGATAGAAATGTGAACAGTAACGACTGTGCTCATGAAGTTTCAGAAGAAACTGTTAGAATTGGGGTACACACTATTTGCATTACATTCTGGCAAAGAAATTGGATACATTTTGCCATGCTGTAAATATTTTAATGAGGCTGAATTGAAGTGGTAGACTAAAATTTCACGACTTCACAATGGTAAGGCTATAGCATGGTTATTGCTCATTGCTTTTAGTCAGACTTACAATGAGAGAAAGAATACAAAGTAGAACAAAAAGATGTGAAAATGTGCAGTTTAATTAGGTTAATGTTGAAGACTGGTTGACCTGGGAATAGGTGCAGTTGCTAAAGAGCTCTTTATTAAAGGTAAACTAGGCACTGAGAGAATTGAAAGGATGTCTAAACTGAGACAAAGATCCCACCCACTGAAGGCTCTACCTTATCTAAGTGTGAAGCTATTTAAAGTGACAGTGTCTGAAAAGAGAGTGCCAAAGAGAGAGACTTCTGGGTTCTTTGCTTCAGCAGATCTGCATAGGAAAATGGTCTCTCAGATTTGACCAGGTAGATGCTCAGAGGCATCAAGTTTGAAGGGGTACAGTCATCTTGAGCATGGGTTGGTATTGTCTGCCTGGTGCTGATTTTGCAGGTATGGAGGATGACAGTATGAGCGGGTCATGGAGGCTTATGCAAAGGTTCCATAAAGCAGCACAGACTAGGCAATGTGTGGCAGGTTGAGTTCCCAAAGGAAGATCTTGAGAGGCCATTGTGTTAAGCTGTGAAGGTGAAGCCTAAATTGCAGTGGAGACTGGATGATGTTTTACACGTCAGGAATTTGGGGTGTCTGTCAAGGAAAGCTATAGGCACCAAGTAGATTTGTTCCAAGAGAGAGACCACACATTTGCAGGCCACAGAACTGGATGAGTGGAGATAATTGGTTATGTTAGAGCCTAGATGATGCCAGTGGGTACTAGATAAGAAGCTTCTGGGTTTGATGATTAGCTTGTTAGGCTTTAATCATACTTTGGGCTGATCATTTTTTGCTTACCTCTGTTTCTCCCTTCTGGGATGTGGATGCTTTTACTGCTATATTATGTTGGAAATATATTTTTAAGGGATTCACCTTAGAAGAAACTTTGAACTTCTAAACTGTGGTAGAAGCTGCAAGACTATGAGAACTTTTGAAATTGGACTGAATGGATTTTGCAATTTGAAATGGCCATTAGCCTACGGGAGCTAGAGGCAGAATACTATGGCTTGAGTGCAAAATGACCCTGAAGGACTCATGTGTTTGGACACTTGGTCCCCAGATGGTGGTATAATGTGAAAAGTAACTAATATAGTCTTTGTTTTCTTTTGGCTAAAGTCTTTTAAAACAAAGCTCTCCAAATGTACCAGTTTATCTCTAAATAAGTCTATATTTTTCTTTAAAATAGACTTTTTAAAACAGAGCATAGGGTTAGAACTAGTAGGTCATAGGACCTAGTTGAAGAACCAAAGGGAAATGATGGGGCATCTCATTAGAAGTAGTTTGTAAATATTGTTTAATGCATAGTCTGTATTAATATTTACCCAGTAATCCCAGAAACTACTTTCTTATAGGAATTTGTGTGAATTGGCATGTAAGCCAAGTTCATTCTTTGCATTTTTTGTTACAAGAACAAAACTTGGGCTGATTCTACTGGTACAAAGTTGTTTAAACTCTGGATGTTCATAGAACGAACTTGAGAGATGGAAAGAGCCATGGGACTGAGGATCACAGGTCTCTGATTTGCTCAAAGGTGTATGACTTCTTGAGTTTTGTGTTTGGAACTATTCACTCCTGGAGTGGATAATGAAAAATGACTGATGCACACCTTTAGCTTCAGACTCAAATCCAGTCCTTGACTCCTTTTTTTAAAAGTGTGGATTACTTTGAAGCCCTTCCTAGTGTGCTCTCATCTCACCATTAGCACTGAGTTCTGGATAGGACAGCATCAGTAACTGAATTGAGTAGAAGACAGAGCAGGCCTCCTGTGGAGAAGGATGGCATGGTGTACAATGGGAAGGGAAGGTAGTTAGAGTCCCTGGGGCCGGTCAGGAATGGCCTTCCTCACAAAGAGACTATTGAGATGCTGGTTTACACTTATCTGCTAAAGGAAAGGGATTCCAGGTAGTGGAAATAGAATTTTCTAAGGCAGTAAAACTTTCTAAAATATAATATTAACCTCAAACAACAGTGCTTTAGAAGTTAAACAATAGGTATTTGTCCCACAAAAATAATTCCATCTTGTCTATAAAATATGCATTTGAGTTCTGAATGAGGATGAGTTTGACAATGACAAGTTTTGAAAACCTTCCAGCTATATACCACTCATACTTTCCCCACTTTCAATCATTTCCCAGAAGAACCCATTCTTTCTGGCAAATCCAAAACTTCTATTCTTATCTCAATCTTTCTTTAATATTACATAAGTTCTTATTTGGCTGATCAAGATAAAAGCAAAGTATAATGTTACATATTCCTGTTCTTATGTCCCCACCCACCCAAGACAGGGTTTTTCTGTGTAGCTCTGACCATCCTGGACCTAACTATGTAGATGAGGCATACAGACCTCTGCCTCAGACTCACAGACCTCTGCCTCCTGAGTGCCTAGATTAAAGGGATGTGCCACCACTGTCTGGCTTTTCACATTCTTATGTAATTGGTTAGCTTAAGGTGGCACAACTTTTAGAACAGGACACAAGCTAATTGGGCAGGATTTTTGCCAGATGTTCCTTTGCAAATTTCTTTTAAAATGGAACTTCTTTTGTCTCATTTAACTCTTTGATAGAAAAACAGCACCATTATTTACTTTCCACACAGCAAAGTGACTTCTAGTGATTTTTAGAATAGCCATTTCTTTTTGATAGAAACTTTCTAAATATGTTATGTACAATAGATCAGTAAGTTGCTATGCTTTATCACTTTTTATGTCACTTGGAATATACATATACACATTAAAGAAAAAATATTTATGATGCTTTTTAAAAATTATTAAGGCAGATTATCAAAGGACATCACATCAGGAAATGAGGTTTTACAATATGAACAAAAGATTTGGCTTAATTTTGAGCATAAAAAGGAAAAGCTAGAATTTATCAACAAGATATAGAGTCAGAATTCTGACCCAGATTTCGAAGCCCATGCTCCTAACTGCTGTGCTACCATATGGCCTAAATGGTTACAAATTCTCAACTGAAGTTGAGGCTGATAATAACTGCTTTTTTTGTATTCACAGGATTAATATGCTTAATTGCTTTTATCCTGTCTCATACCAAGTTGGGTTTGGAGAAGATCTGAGAAATCAAGACAGTCCCAAGAGAGTGAGTGTTTCAAAAGATATTAAGAAATTAAGAAAGCAGAAATCTATTTTGTACCCATATGCATCAGACACAACGGCAGAAACTTTCCTAACTGTCAGATGTAACACAGACAGTAAATGCCAATCGTCCATTTCTTGTAGTCCTTGGATGGCCGGAGAAACTCTTGACCATTTTTGTTTCCTGATGCTTTTCATAGGGCTGGGAGGAGTGTGAATGGATGTAAACTGAAACTGTGGCAAATGCTAATTCTAGAACCTTCTTAGGTAAGGAAGTGACTTTATGATATGAAGGCTCCTTTATCTTCTAGGACCTGAAAGAATGTTGCCCAAGAAAAGGAGGCAGGAGTCTTCTCCAGAGAGCGGCTCACTGGGGAAATCACCTGAGGTGATTGTGCTAAAATTATCTAGCTCTTTAGTGTAATACAGTCTTCTTACTTGAGTTCACTGCCTCATATACCATAGCTTAGAACTTACTCTTCTGGTAGCTAAACACATGTTCTGAGTTCTTCAATCCACAGCCCTTGGGAAATGTTCCTGAGATGAGAGCTAACATCTAAAGGCTTTTTCTAGTAGTTTGTTCCATACCTCACTCTCTTCAGATAAACTCAAAGCAGCAAAATTACCTGGCTTATTGTGCTCCCTCATGAGCACCGTAAGACTGCTACGAGCATGAAATAAGATATGTATACCATATGACTTGTGGTAGGTCGTACATACATGCAAGTCCCTTCCGTTCCCAATGCCTTGCAGGAGGCAGCTCATTGTAGACTGTGGAATAGCTGCTCCTTATCTGCTGCTGCTTGCATCAAGGTAGCATCTAGGTAAGGTAGACATCAGGACACACAAAAAGCAAGGATAATATGTTGAAGACATGGAGACTGAGGGATCTGCCTGTTAAGCGGTTTCTGGGAATGATAGTGGATGCTGTTGTTGTTTCCTACCATATTCTTGTATTCCACTTGTGCTGTGAGTGGGCTACTTCCTTATGTGTGCTGTTCTGCTGAAAGCTTTTCTCTGGTCTTGTAAACATGCCATGCCTGAAATGCTGTGCCCTCCCCTCAGCCTTGAGAGGGCTCAATCATACCTTGCTTGGCCACAGCAGGCTAGCCCACCTAGGGTAGATTCTTCTGATCTAGGTAAAGTCTCTTGGCCTGCTACATCTGCAACTTTCTACAAGGAGCTGCGTGGCTGAGCCTGTTTTCCTGACAAGATCCTGACAAAGCATCAAGACCCTGACAAGGCGACAAGATCTTGGCATAGTGGGGGATGGATTTTCCCCCTTTATAAGTTCAGATTCATAAGTAAAGATTATTGATCAAAATCTTTGTCTTGGTCTCATTCTTCTCTCTCTGTCCCTCCCGTTCAACCCCAGCTTTCCTTTCAGGAACCCAGTAACCCATATCTACTGGCGGCTACAATATCCCTAGGAGCAACAGCTAAAGGTCCAGGAGTCAATGGCTGAGGAGTACAACTTTGTTTCTTGATGAAGGTTGGGCCTAAGTAGCACACTGCCCAGTCTCACATACAACTTCGGGTCATACTGAGCCTCAGTTGTCCACAGCAGCAGTACATTTACTGCTCACTGTTGTTTTGGAGTGAGAGACTCATTAGCAGAATTCTTAACATGGTGGGACTCTGACCCACAAGGCAACATGAAAGTTCCTCCCTTACAGGCTTCAGAGAAAGGGTAGAGAGTCTATGTTATCTGGTTTATGAGAAGCCTATATCACATGCTTATAATACACGCTTGCCCTGTAGTATGTGCTTGTGTCATGACCCACATTTTTCTATGGGTTCTGGTGACTGAACTTAAACATTCATGCTTGCAAAGGCAAACACTTCACTGACTAAGCCGTTGTCCTAGTCCCTGGTACCTCCAGAATATCCAGAATAGAAAAGTCCATACTGAAAAAGCAGCTGAGAGGCTGTGAGGAGATAGGGTCAGGGGATATGAGGAATGGCTATTTAGTGGGTACAGGATGTTTTTATGGGGTTATGAAAAAAGTTGTAACTGGAGGAATTGATGGTTATATATCATGAAAAGATGAACTACCATTGGATTGTACACATAGAAATGATTAATTATGTGATTGTTATCTCAGTAGAAGAAAAAAACCACCACTACCACCAAAACTAGGAGTGTTTTCAAAACTGATTTCACAGTCACAGCTCTACATTCTGACCTGCCTTTTGGAGGATGTATCCAATTGCATGCTTCATTACATAGATGTGAGGTGACTATCTGACCTGGAGTGACTCATTACCAATTACTAAACAACTTGTGGGCTTGAAAGCAGTGTATTTTGGGGATTTTCTGGTTATTTTCTTGGTGGTTCTAATGGGGAGCTTGTGAGTAGTGAGAAATACCATCTAAATTAGAGCAGAGCTATTACTCTTTAAAAAGCATCATTAATTTCAAAAGCTTGTGTCCTGAGCTACATGGCAAAGTAGAGACAAATTAGGGCACTGTCTAGAGGAAAATGAAGTAGACTTTCCCTCCTCAGGATGGAAACCTGATGTCATCTGTTCTAAGCAGTTGATCTGGCTGTGAGGGTGTGTGTGCATGTGTGTGACAGGCTTCGGAGAAGGCCGGTCATAGGGAAGTTGGTGGTAGGGGGCCTGAGGTTTTTATCAGTGCTACTTCAAACAGCTTCAGAGCTTTCCTGTTTTGTTTCATCTGTGATAAAAGGACTTCATATTTCCTGTTTGTCACAGAGCCCTTCTGGGGCCTAATTAATCCTGTGGAAAGAACGAGGAACATTTCCAGCAGATCTGGCTCCTAGAGTCTGCTTTGGGATCTAGGGTGCCCAACTAGAGTGTACTTCTTTTGCTGGATCTTGTTTTCAGTAAATCAAAGCAAAGCAAGATCTTCTCTCAGCCCTTTTTAGAATTGGATTCTAAAATGCAAATTCCATTTTAAATTTAATTTTTTGATCATTTAGGGCATATATATAT
>JADRCD010121404.1:0-14421 GCA_019843815.1 Montemys delectorum
TGTTGTTGTTGTTGTTGTTGTTGTTGTTGTTGTTGTTGTTATTGAAATGTAGCCTTAATCCGAGGTGATCTGATAAGGTGGATGGGATTATTTTTGCAAAAGCTTGTTTGGTAACCGATTACATGATCAGTTTATAGAAGGTATCATGAGATGCTGAGAAAAAGGTATATTCTTTTGTTTTAAAGTGAAATGTTCTGTATAAATCTGTTAAATCCATTTGGTTCATAACGTTGAATAGCTGTATTGTGTCTCTCTTTGGTTTCTGTTTCAATTGCCTGTCCATTAGTGAGAGTGGACTGTTGAAGTCTCCCTCCATTATTGGGTGGGGTTTAAAGTTTATTGAGATTTTGTAAAGTTTTATTTAAGAATACCAGTACACTTGTACACGGAGCATAGATGTGCAGAATTGGTGGATCTTTCCTTAGATGAATATGAAGTGTCTTTCCCAATCTCCTTTGATAACTTTATTTTTTTGGATATTAAGTTGACAACTCCATCTTGATTTTTGTGACCACTTCCTTGGAAGTCTTTGTTCCAGCCTTTTCCTCTGAGGTAGTATTTCTCTTTATTATTCAGGTGTTTTTCTTGTACACAGCAAAGTGCTGGATCTTGTTTGTATATCTACTTTGTCAGCTTATGCCTTTTTATTGGGGAACTGAGTCAATTGATATTGAGAGAAGTTAAAGACAGACGATTGTTAGTGTTGTGTTTGTTGTTGTTGTAGGTGGCATTATGTGCATGTTATTCTCTCTTTTTTTCTTTGTTTTGACATGGTTAATTATTTTGTTTTTTTCTTTGGTGTAAGTATCCTCCTTGGGTTGGAGTTTTCCTTCTAGAATCCTCTATAAGGTTGGATTGGTAGACATTGTTTCAATTTGGTTTTGTTCCAGAATATTTTGTTTTCTACATGTATGTTGATTGAGAGTTTTGCTAGATAGAGTAGACTGGCATTTGTATTCTCTAAGGGTCTGCATAACTTCTGAACAGACTCTTCTGGCTTTTAGAGTCTCTGTTGAGAAGTCTAGTGTCATCCTGATTGGTCTACCTTTATATTTTACTTGGCATTTTTCCTTTACAGTTTTTAATATTCTTTATTATTTCTGTGCCTTTAGGGTTTTGATTATTATGTGACTAGAGGATTTTCATTTCTGGTTCAATTTATTTGATGTTCTATTGGCTTCTTGTGCATTTATGGCCATCTTTTTAGGTTGGGGATATTTTCTTCTGTGATTTTGTTACAGATATTTTTCAGGTCCTTTGAATTGGGAATCTTATCTTTCTTCTATTCCATTAATTCTTAGATTTGGTCTTTTCATTGTATCCTGGGTTTCCTGAATGTTTTGGTTTGAATTATTTTATGTTTTGAATTTTCTTTGACAGTTGTGTCAATATCTTCTAAATTATCTTCTACACCTGAGATTCTGACTTCTATCTCTTGTATTCTGTGGGTGATGCTTGCATCTGTAATTCCAGACCTCTTTTCTAAGTTTTCCATTTCAAGGGTTACATCCTTGTATTTTCTTTATTGTTTTCACCTCCACTTTTAGGTCTTGGACCACTTTGATCAATTCCTTTACATGTTTGATTGTGTTATCCTGTATTTGTTTAAGGGATTTATTTGTTTCTTCTTTTATTATTTTTTAATTAATTAATTAATTTTATACTCCATATTTTATTCCCTACCCCCACCGACCATCCTACTGCTCCACATTCATTGCCTCTCCCCACACTCTTGTCACCATGTGAATGTCCCCACTCCTTATGCCACCTGACCTCTAAATTCCCTGGTGTCTCCAATCTCTTGAGGGTTAGGTGCATCATCTCTGAATGAACAGAGACCTGGCAGTCCTTTGTTGTATGTTTAGGTGGCCTCATGTCATCTGGTGTATGCTGTTTGTTGGTCCAGTGTTTGAGAGACCCTGTGGGTCTAAACCAATTGAGGCTGCTGGTTCCCCTCCTCAGCTTCTTTCAGTCTTTCCCTAATTCAAAAACAGGGGTCAACTGCTTTTGTCCATTGGTTGGGTGCAACAATCTGCCTCTGACTCTTTCAGCTGCTTGTTGGTTCTTCTGGAGTACAATCGTGATAGGTCCCTTTTTGTGAGTGTTCCACAGACTCAGTAATAGTGTCATGCCTTGAGACCTCCCCTTGAGCTGGATCTCTCTTGGGGCCTGTCTCTGGACCTTCTTTTCCTCAGGCTCCTCTCAATTTCCATACCTGTAGTTTTTCAGACAGGAGCAATTATGGTTCACAGTTGTAACTGTGGAATGCCCCCCTCCCTCATTTGATGCCATTTCTTCCTGAAGAAGATGAAGATGCCTTTTTTTATAGAGGTGGGTTCTATAAGTTTCCTCTCCCTACTGTCCCACATTTCATATAAGTTCTGTCGCTTTGATTCCTGAGAGTCTCACACCTTCCAGGTCTCTGGTGCATTCTAGAGGCTCCTCCCAACCTCCTACCTCCCGAGGTTGCCTGGTTCCATCATTTCTGCTAGCCTTCAGGGTTTCAATCCTTTTCCCTCATCCAATACCAGGTTCTGCTCTTCCACCCACTGACCCCATCCACTTTCCCTCCCAGGTCTTTCCCTTCCTCCACACATGTGATTGCTTTATTCTCTCTCCCAATTGGGACTAAGACATCCTCACTTGGGTAGTTCAGTTTGTTGACCTTTGTGGACTGTATTGGATATTCTATATTTTTTCTAATATCCACTTATTAGTGAGTACATACCATGCATGTCCTTCTGGGTCTGAGTTACCTCACTCAGGATATTTTCTAATTCCATCCATTTAGGTGCAAAACTTAGGATGCCCTCATTCTTAATAGCTGTGTAGTATTCCATTATGTAAATGAACTATATTTTCTGTATCCATTCTTTTGTCGTGGGACATCTGGGTTTTTTCCAGCTTCCTGCTATCACAAATAAGACCACTATGAAGATCATGGAACAATTTTCCCTGTGGCATGGTGGGGTATCTTTTGTGTATATTCCCAAAAGTGGTATTGTTGGGTTTTCAGGTAGATTTATTTCTAATTTTTTGACAAACATTCAGATTGATTTCCAGAGTGTTTGTACTAGTTTGCAATCCCACCATCAATGGAGGAATGTTCCTTTATCTCCACATCCTTTCCAACATGTGTTTTTATCTAAGGTTTTGAACTTAGCCATTCTGATTGGTGTAAGGTCGACTCTCAGTGTCATTTTGAGGGCTTCTACCTGCTTACTGGTGTTTTTTCTTTGTTTCTCTCAGTGAGTGTTTTATATTTTCCTAAAAGGAGTCTATTCTCTTCATGAGATAGGATCTTAGGTAAGCTTACCAATTTTCAGGTTTGTTGGTGTATCCGTGGCTTGGTTTCATGGATTCTAATGATGCCAAGGTATATTGGCTTCTGTTGCTTAAGGTCTTTTGCTTATTTCTCACCATCTGGTTATCTCTGGTTTTATCTGGTCTTGTCATCTCTGTATGGAGTCTTCCTCCTGTGTCCCTGGGTTATTGCAGATCTCCTAGGAGTCTTGTGAGTCCTTTAGTCAGTGTGGTCTTCAGAAGTATATTTATGTAGATGACTCATTGCCCTGGTTGCAGAGGCTCTTCTGGGAGACCTTCAGACTGTGAGGTCTTCACAGAAGCAGACATGCTGATGATCTGTTGCCCTGTGTGCAGCAGATATCCTGGGAAACGTTCAGACTGTTGGGTCTTCAGAAGAGCAGCAAGCTACTGCCCTGTGTGCAGCTGTACTCCTGAGAGGCCTTCAGACTGTGGGTTCTGTTGCTCTGTGTGTAGCAGAACTCCTGGGAGATCTTTAGAGTATGGGAGACAGTTGTCCTGCATTCTGAAAAACTCCTGGAAGACCTTCAGACTGTTGAGTCTTGAGAGGAGAAGACAAGCTGGTGATTTACCCCTGTAGAAGGTGCAGGCTAGAAGGAGAGTGAAGTTTGGGGGTTGGGAGGATTGGGGGAGTGATGGGCCCTGAGTCTGTTGGGCTCCTCAGGATTCCCAACTGTTTCAGTTAATTGGAAGAGTCCCTTACCTGTGGCACTGAATGCAGCAGTACAACTTAGAGACCTTCAGACAGTAGTGTCTTCAGAGAAGCAGACAAACTGGTGATCTGCCTGGGTGGAAGACTCAGGCTGGAAGGGCAAGACTCTGTTTCAATAAAACAAAAAATATAAAATTTATGGATTGTTTAGCTAAAATAAGCAGAGAATATGCTGGCTACCAAGATAGATGAAAAGATGATTGGCTTCTTTAATTTGATATAGGTAAGTGACACTTACAAAAGAAAAAAAAAACCCGACCAAGCCATTTATATTCCACTGCTTCCAGGAGAATCTCATCTTAGTTGACCAGCTTGTTTATAGTAGTATAGTAGAGACTAGAGGTTATATTTTCCAGCAGCACATTTGTGACCTCTGGGAATTTGTCATTTAAGTTTTCAAGTAATCTTTCCTTTTATCTCTAATAGATCCAACTTGAATAAACCCCCCCAAAAGAAGAAAAAAATCTATCAAATATTCCCCTTTCATTTAATCTTTCTTGAATTACTAATGCTTTCTTATTATGATATTTAATGTAAAGGAATGATAGTGTAATAACTCGATTCAGTCTGCAGAATCCTGATATAATTTTCAACCCATAACTGTGACTAGAGAAATAAAATTCAGTAAGAAACCCAGTTTTAATGACAAATGTATCTGTCCCATGCCTAAATGACTACTGTGGGATGAAGTCAATGGGAAACATGTAATGCTCCATATTCCACAGTAATAAAAACTTTAGTAGCTTCCATCATCTCTAGAGGCTTTTTTCCTGACAAATATAGAGTTCTGTAGACAAATGCACAGAATTATGAGTCTGTGTCCTTGATCTATGTGTTTCTATGCTCTCATGTTTCTCTTCTCATGAAAGTGTAGCATGATTGCTCAGTACAAAATGTATGGGCATTCCCTCTGTCTTCTCTTCTCCCCTTACATTCCTCTGGGTAGTTCCACACCATCAGCCTACAGCTGTCATTTAAACATAGGGCTCAAAACATTATTTGAATACAGAGGCTGTAAGTCTGTACAGTGTCCCAAACCATCACTAATCACATCATTTCTACTAAGATTTTCTTCATTTACATTTTAATTTTGAGACATCTTCTTGGTAAATTAAAGAACTTGAAAACTATTTTAGTCAATTTTGATAACACACCTGTTCCAGTGACACATATATGAGACATTTTGTATATTTTGGTATATGAAAAAAGAAGCATAGAATTAAGAAAGAGATATATGATGAATGTAAGCTCCAAGCAGGGATATTGTTGTTCTTGATCTTAAAGGAAAATCTCTGAAATATCATTGAGTATGATGATAGCCTCTGGCTTGTCATAGAGTTATACATAGGTCACAAGCTTTTGGTAGTAAAATATGACTTCTAGTCCTTCTCAAAATAACCTATAATTGAGCTCCTTGCCATCCTCATATTCTTCTGTAGGAATGATGTGAACTATGTGATTAGCACCTGATCTAAATAAAAATTGTCCTCCCTGATATTCCTCCCATTTGTTACTTTTTCTATTTATTTTGATGAATATCCATATTTCTATGTCAAATTTTAATGCCTTTGTGAGTTCTTTCTATTAACTATTTGGATTGTATTAATGTCCTTAAGAATTGTATTAATTTACTTAAGAATATCACTTAGGAAAAATGGATACAGTATTTCAAAAACAGTTTGAAGCACTTTAAAATACTGAATGTATACAGAAATAAAACATATAAATTGGATTTTTCTGTGCTTCAACTTTCCATTCACAAATCTACTAGTGACAGTACATCTGCACTTCACTCATGGGCCCACAGCTCTAGCTGCCACCCAGGACAACCAGTGCCAGAGACCCACTACTACAGGGAGTACCAGGCCAGCCAACACTGAATACAACCATATGGTTAAATGCAAGCACAAGAACACAATCAAAAACATCTTATGCAATGTGGCACCATCAGATCCCAGTGATCCTACTACAGCAAGACCTGGATATCCTACACACTTGACCTTAAATTTCACCTTATGGGGATGAAAAATTTAAAAAGGAAATAAATTAGTTCTTTAAAGAATTACAGGAAAATAGAGTAAAAAATATAAAGGAAATGAATAAAACTTTTCAAGAACTAAAAATGGAAAAAAGTAGTAAAGAAAACACAAACAGAGGCAACCCTGGAGATGGAAAACTTAGGAAAGAGAACAGAAACTACAGATGCAAGGAAAACCAGCAGAATATAAGACACAATAGAAGAAATTGATATATCAATCAAAGAATATGCCAAATCTAAAATGTTTCAAACAAAAACCATACAGGAAATTTGGGATATATGAAAAATTCTAAACTATGAAAAAATAGGAATAAAAGAAAAGAATATTCTGAGATCATATGTCAAGAAAATATCAATAAAATATTAGAAACTTCCCTAACCTAAAGAAAGAAGTGGTTATAAATATACAACAAGCTTATAGAATACTAAATAAGTTGGAACAGAAAAGAAAACCTTGGTAGCACATAATAATCAAGGCAATAAATGTACATAAAAAGAAAGAGTATTAAAAGCTTCAAGGGAAAGTGGCTAAGTAACATATGAAGGCAAACCTATCAGAATTATATCTGAATTCTCAACAGAGATACTAAAAGCCAGAAGGGCCCAGGAAGATGTCTTGTAAAAGGTAAGAGACTACGGTAAGATCACTGACTAATATGCCCAGCAAAACTTTTAATCATGATAGAAGGAGAATCCAAGATATTCCATGAAAAAACAAATTTAAATAATATCTTACTATTACACCATTACTAGATACAGAGGATACTAGAAGGAAAACTCCAACACAAAGATGATAACAATACCCAAGAATACTCAAGAAAGTAATCACCTCACAGTAAAACCAAAAGAAGAGAAACACACACACACACACACACACACACACACACACACACACTAATACAACTAACATCAAATAACAGGAAATCATTGATCATTGATAACACTCAACATCAATAGACTCAATTCACCTATAATAAGATATAGTCTAATATCATAGATGCATAAACATAGCCCATCATTCTACTGTATATAAGAAACATATTGTAGCAACAAAAATAGACACTACCTCAGCATAAAGGGCTGGAAAAAGGTTTTCCAAGCAAGCAGAACCCACCCCTAAAAAAATCCAGAGTAGATATTACAATATATAATTAAGTACACTTTCAATCAAAGGGGGGAAACAATATTTATTATTGGAAAAATCTACCACGATGGCATCTCATCTCAATTCTGAACATTTATGACCCAACCCAAATGCAAGTGTACTCATATTCATAAAAGAAATATTAGTAAATTATAAATCACACATTGAATCCCATACATTAATAGTGTGGGAATTTATTACACATCTCTAATTTCTGGGCAGGTCTTTGAAACATAATCTAAACAGAGAAATAATGAAACTCACAAAGGTTATGAGCCAAATACACTTAACAGTTATCTACAGACCTAACAGGTATCTATAATAAGTAATGTACCTTCAACTCAGCATCTCACTGAACCTTCTACAAAACTGCTCTGTCACAAAGCAACCATCAACAGATACAGGAAGAATGAAATAACCTCTTGCATCTTATCAGATGACCATGCACGAAAACTGGACTATAAGAACAAAAGAAACAAAAAAACACTTACAATCTCATGCAAAGTTATCAACTCTCTACTCAGTGACCATAGGGTCAAATGAAAAATAAAAAGAAAATTAAAGACTTCTTAGAATTCAGTGAAAATGAAGGCCCAAATTACCCAAACTCATGGTATACAGTGAAAGCAGTGCTAAGAGAAAATTCATAGAACTAAGTGCCCTTATACATAAGTTGAACTTTTTGTAGACATTGAAAGAGCAATTCTCAGCTTCATATGGGAAAAATGCTAGAGAAGCTGAAACAATCCTGAACAACAAAGACCTCTAGAGGTATCACCATCCCTGATATCAAGCTGTACTACAGAGCACTTGTAATAAAAATTGCACCTATGTATAGACACAGGTATACTGATGAAATCAAATCAAAAACCCAGGAATAAACACACACATGTATAGACATTTAATTTTTGACAAAGAAGCCAAATCTATACAAATAGAGGCAGAAAGCATCTTCAACAAACTGTGCTGGTCTAAAATGATGTCTTCATATAGAAGAATGTAAATATACCCATATTTATCAGCCTGTGCAAATCTCAAGTCCAAGTGGATCAAATCATTCAACATTTGATAAATTACCTTACTCCATTCCTGCATAATATTTGGCAAAAAAAAAGGTCATTACGTTTCTGTGTCTAACTTTTAAACCATGGACCCTAGTAATGTTTTTCTATGGACCATGGACCATAGAAATTTTCATTGGTTATGCAGAGAAGCACTATAGCTTTGAGATTGATACGCGATTTTATATCTTCTTTAAAGACTGACTTGAATTCCCCCAAAATAAGAAATTTAAAAGAATTGCAAGGAACCATAGAGTTTGCCTGTTCTACCTACCTTGAAAGGCATATATCACTTGTCCCCTCTCTCTGTCTTTTGTCTCTCTCTTTCTGTATTTTCCCTTGGCAGTCAACAAAAGTATGGAAACTCAACAGGACATTTAGTCTTAGACATTAACCTTGTATACCCTGTATAATTTATAAACCTCATTATATCCTGGCAACTAAAATTGTGTTCATACTGGCAATTGTCATAATATTTTTTTCTGTTTCTAAAAAGAGTATATAAAATCTCATTGCTACCAATAAAATTACCACAGCCTCATTTGTGCTGTTGCCCCTCCAACATTATACAAAGGACTAACCACCCAGGAATGGAATCGTCAAAGGCCATCTTGGCCCTCTCATATTAATCATGGATCAAGATAATGCCTCACATTGAAACAGAGTCCCTTGTCCTCTATAAAGTCTGTAATTGGATCCCAATGACATGACTGCTTCCAGTATCAGCTCTGCTTCACTGCTTACAAACTGTCACTGGGTCAAAATCTGTGGATTGTGAATACTTGACTAATTGTAAAATGGAAACTGCTAGTATGTGAAAGAAGAGGGAAGGATAGATCTTCAACACTGGGCAATCACTGAATAGCAAGAATTAGAAGATATACAATGGGAACAGATGCAAAATTGAAATGGCCACTGTAGAACCTTCAATCCTGAGAATGTCCTGATTCCCAAAGTTGACAATGTGAGAAGTAGGAGAATGGTCATAGGTGGAGCTGAGGAGCCATGAAACCTGGAAAGCTGACCTAGAGCAAGAGTGAGGTCAAGGCATGTCCAGCAACCAAAAACTTATCCTGAGACTGGCTGGAGTAGGACCATTCAGTCTCTGCCCTGAGCTTGCATGTCTCAATTCATGTACACTTACAGTCCCCACATCTGCGAGTCTTGACGTGGTCACAGAGCCTGGTAGCCATATTACAGGTTAAACTTCCTCTCTCCTTATAAGTTCATATCCAGAAAGCACTTGGAGTTCCTTTTTATGTAAAGAAGGCATTCCAATCACCTTAGCCCCAGTCAATGATATACACTTACCATGAAAAGCCTTTAGCCAATCTTCAAGATTTAAAGTTTTTGTTCTCTCCAAATTAAATGATTTGATCAATAAAGGATGCCTCCCAGGAATTCTATTCCTTGTCCTGCTCACCCATCACCTGAGTTCTGAGTTCACTCCCAGCTATTTTTGCCTCAATTTCCATCTAGGCTACTAGTCTGATCATGGGAGATCATGATGTTAAGGGAAGGAGAAATGGGAAAGACAGCTGGTACCACAGCATGGGGCTCAAGGAGACCACCAGAATACACAGAAGAAGGGAGGATGGTAAGTAACCATCCTACTGCCTGAGACAAGACATAGATCAGCCCAGCCTAATCTTACCTCTCTGCAGTCTGCAATCTCTCTTCTCTCTCTCTCTCTCTCTCTCTCTCTCTCTCTCTCTCTCTCTCTCTCTCTCTCTCTCTCTCTCTCTTCTTTGCTCAATTATTATACATGTTAAATACATGTTATTCTTGTGTTTTTTTCCTTAATATTGGGAATAACTCATGGTTAAAGGTCCCTTCTTTTGAGGTGGAATGATTATTGTTGCTGTTGTTCTTAATGGCAGAGTAAACCCATTATCAATGGTCCCTTATAGGAAAAAATAATGATAAACTAAACTTCAGAAGGTATAGATCATAAAAATTTGTTTATATATTCTTGGTAAGGTTCAAAATTTGTTGGGAGATATTAACTGACTATGGGCAACTACTGGGTTAAATAATCAAGTTATTTATTTCAAATCTTACAAAGTGATTCATACAAACATAATATGAGAAAATTATCAGCTGGGGCATAAAATGGCTTTATTAAAACAAATTCTTATACTAGAAAAATGCAGAATATTAAGTCACCAGAAACAGATTAAATGATGCTATGCTATGTTTTTAAATGCTAATGAAACAGAGCCAATAGCTGCTAAAAAGCATTGTATTGCAAAATCAAAAACCAAAACCAAAACCAAAGACAAAAACAAAAACAAAGACCTTGCTAAATTGAGTTTGCTAATATACTATAAAGGTATTTTAATTTCGAAATAAAATACAAGCAAGATGTTAAGATGGGCTGAAGAGGATATGTGTATGTTTCTAGAGGAGACCAAACATGGATACCATCAAGAATGCTACAACTTTGTTCCTTGCTATACTGTCTATAGCAACTGTGCAGGTGATGGGGATCAGTCATATATACTGGGTCTACATTCCTAATCCTCCGATTAACAAAAGAATACATTAGGTAGGTATAAATAATCCTGTGACTGTTAATGAATGTTGTTGTCCACCTGGTCCTTATCAACACCAATAATATGCTAAGCATATTGAGGCAGGTTAAGAAATTAAAATTTGAATTGCAATAAATTCACGTTTATAGGAGTAATATAACTTTCCAAATTTGGTTATCTATAATTAATACTATCCAAGACTTTTATGATAAGTTTTATATGCTTCATGCAGCTACTTTTAAGGGACAGAAATTAATGCTACTAGTCCCATAAATCTGTCATTTTGTAAGAAGTGGGCTACCAACAAGGCATTTGACTGGGCACATTGGTAAACTATAAAAGTAAAACCCTTGTGTGCTTATTAAATATGATCCATATGGAAGTCATTGATTGGAGCACGATGACTCCCATCAGAAAACAATATTCTCACTCAGAGTTGAGATATCAAAGATATATTTTGAATGAAATGTGAAAATTAATTCTACTGTTATTAAACCTATTCAATGACATAGAAATAGGACATCAAGTGCTATGGTAAAATTTGTCAATTCAGTTCAAACTAATCTGTGGAAAATAATAAATGCCTTATATCATCTTAAAACATAAGAAAAGATAAAACATTAATGATGGTAAGTATACTTTGTCTTTTAGATTAAATCAGAATCAACCCTTTGTAGAAAGTGTACAATTACCTTACTTATTGCTTAAAAGTCTTCATACCAGTTTCCCTACTTCCTTCTTGCTCAATGTCAGATGTTAATAAAAACATACATTTTTGTGCATCCCTAATTACTACCTCAGCTTTACAAATTATGGTCACTAGACATGAAGGTCTCTCATCTAAAGCCCTCTGACAAGTTAGTATCTTCCACATTCCCCAGTTCAGCTAATGTCCTTCTCTGTCTACTACTACACACCAGGAGAGGAGTAATTCCTCTCATTCTGATATGATGCAAGGGACCCAACTCTCTTTGCACCACAGAAAGGAGTGAGGCAAGAAATAGGAGGTAGGACACTGGAAGAGAGAGAGAGGATTCTGTGAAATATTAAGAGATAAAAGGAAGGAAATGCAGGGAGAGATTCAAGAAGAACAGCAGGGAGACAGAGTAAACTAATAGGTAGATGAACTTAGGGACACACTGAGGAAAAATGGAGAAAGAACCAGGCTGAGACCACACAGTAGACATAGAAGAATTTAAATGGGTAAAATAAGTTATGAGCTAGTCAGGAATAAGAAAAATCATATAGCCTATATATTTATTAATAAATAATTAGTACAAGAGTCATCATTCCTGAGAGCTTAGGGCTAGACAGGAAAAGCAGATTTAAAAAAATATATATATATATTGACAGTTTTTTAAAATGTCTTTCCACAGGATCTTCATAGGCCTATTTGTGTTACACCCAGAAATGTATGATGATATTACCCCAGGAATCAAGAAGCTTTCCCATCTCTTACTGATGTGTCAAGAACTGAAGATGAAAGAGAAGCACCATCCCTGATTGGATAACAAGAAATACTGGAAGTAAATCCATGAGGAGGTGGTCATTGCCTAGGCCATGTTCCCTCTATAAGTCTCACTCTTCTACATTCTTCTGGTGGTCTTTGTTACTCTCAATTCTAACTTCACTGCTGCCCAGTCCTTATCTATCCCTCCACTATCTACCACTTTTTTTTGTATGAACAACAGCAACAAAAAGTCATAGAAATAGGAAATATCCCTCCAAAATGGAGTCTCTGAGACTCCAAATCCATAATGGATATTGGGACTTTACTTCTATTGCCCCCCTGTTTCATTCAATTTCTAAGTCAACAAATAAGCAATGTTGCCAGAGTTACTACCATCCAGGAATGGTTAACTACCCTACCATTGCCAATCAAGAGTCTGACAACTATGATATTACCTCTCTCCCTTTTAAAGAAAAATGGGGTAGATCAGGGCCAAAGTTTCCTGTAGTCAGGTGAACCAAGCCTGGAGCAAGAGGGAGTTCAAAGTCTACAGAAATTCCAAAGAACTTGTTCTGAGACCAGTAGGAGTAGGACTGCTCAGTACTTGGCCTAGGTTTGTATATCCCAGCACATGCAACTTTATAGCCCCCAACTATGACACCTACTCCTGAGGTAGTCATGTTGCCTGGTGACCAGATTACTGATTAAACTTCCTTTCTTCTTATAAGGTCATGTCTACAAGCATGTGGAATTTCTCTTTATGCAAATAAGGCATTCCCAGAATTTTAGCCATGCCCAATGATTGGATTGACATGGAACAATACTAATATAAATGTAAGGAATGAGATAATACAGTGATTGATTTTCTTTGTCCTAGCTAATTCCTCAATAATGACACAGATAGACCATGATTAATTTAATCACATTTTACTGCAATACCTACTCAGTTGTTGATTTATTTTATTCTTCTAGACTAATCTGGGTACCTCACAGCTAAAATCCCCATAATACTTGAATTTAGGGCCTTCCATGCCCCAGAAAAACTTTCATGATGCATCCTTTCCTGCTCCGTGGCTGAATCTGTATTTTCTCTCCCTAGTCTCTCCTCTACCCAGATATCAGACAGGGATAAATTTTATTGACAATGTAGATAATAAATTTTAAGCATTGTTTACACAAATTTGAAACAGAGGATTCATAACGTAAGTATTACAATGTCATGTGCAGACTGAAACAAGATATGAGTTCAGAGAAATCAGCATTTGAGTATCACAAGCATAATCTTCAACTGTTACACAAAGCTACATAGAGAAGAATATTATAATATTTAGCATTTAACAATATCTAAACATACCCATAGATTATTGAATTATGCCTTGAATATATTTGGAACTCTATCCTCTTTTTAATAATTGGTAAGTTTGCTATATTGTCTGTCTTGTGATCAGATTTTTTTACTAAAAAATATTTTAGTGTATTATGAAGGAAAATAAATGTAGATCATGAATTTAGTGAATTTCTCCTTTAGAGAAAGGAGACAGAAAAACAGTTGGAAAGGGAGAGATGAATGAGAATAAATATATTTGAAATGCTCTTCTATAAGATTTAATCACTTTGGGTAAACCCATTGTTAGCATCCAAAGCCTGTGGTGACTCATGGGCGGGTCTCAGAGACCTGTTGCCAGAGCAACAGCCACCATATTTCCAGAATCCATTGGGATCGCCTCCCACCTTTACCTGGCTATACATCACCACTCATATAAATATGAGGAACATTCCTTTCTCCTCTCTCTCTCTCTCTCTCTCTCTCTCTCTCTCTCTCTCTCTCTCTCCCTCCTCTCTCTTTCTGAGCTACTGCCCCCTCTCCCTCTCAATTAAACCTCTTACATGTAGAACTGTTTGGGCCTAGTGTGTGATGCTTTCTGACATGGTCGCTGCCGAGCCCATCATATGGTGGCCCGATGGGGATTTGGTGGTTCTCATCAGTCAGCACCTCTCGCTGCTGCAGCAGAGTGGGCAGAGGCCACGACCACGTGGATCGATCCCAGCACCTGCAATTGCGGTGGGCTGAAGTACACAGTATGCTAGTTCAAGCGCCACCACTGCTACAGCCACAGCTCTCCCTGCGCGCCGCCTCCGCAGCAGCTGTGCGCCCCCC
>JADRCD010121405.1:0-14663 GCA_019843815.1 Montemys delectorum
TCATAAAATCAGCAGAAGCTGGGGAAACTCAGAGGCTGGCCCCCAAGCCAGGCTCAGTCTCTAACACCCGTGGGGCCTCAGGCATGTTACTTCACCTTCCTGAAACTCTCTCCTCTGTGTAACTGAGCCTGGTAACCGTCCATTCCTTAGGAGGTTCCTGGATAGCAGAAACCCTGTCATGGGGCTATCCCAGTTCAGGGCGGGAAGAGCACTGTTTCACGATTGTTAATATTGGCAGGAAAAAGGAACCTCCAGAGCGGCCCGTGGCTCGGCTCAGCATGGTGGTACACACCTGAAATACCAGCCCTGAGGAGGCAGAGGCAGAAGCATAGATAGCCACAAGTTTGAGGCTACCCTTGTCTACATCGTGAATTAGACTAGTCTGGGTTACTATGACCCTGTGTCACACACACACACACACACACACACAAATCATACATGCATACACAAAACATTTCATCCACTACATCCACAAAGCACAAGCTTCCTGAGAGGGTGAGCACCAGAGCCCTGCCGCCCAGAGCCACCCAGGCGCTTCCCATCTGTGGAATGTGGGTGGGGCGGGATTATCACAACCCATGGAAGCTGTTGATTAAATGGTTCACGGGGCAGCACCCTTGAAGCTGAGGCAAATGTGTGTGACAAGGGTATTTGATGATGACGAGATGTTGTAAAGCTCAGTAGGCCCACAGAAGAGTGCCTGGTGACACCCAAAACCTCAGACAGCATGTTTAGACCCAGAAGTCCAAGTGTAAAGGGGGTAGGCAAGTGACTGTACTTGAAAACTGCAAGAAAAGGATTCTACACAGGCAGCTGAGCAATCAGCCAGAGAGAAAGAGAGACGGACAGACAGACAGAGACAGTCAAAAGAGCCCTATTGTATCTATTTTTAATGATTTATTATTTTGTATTTATATGTGTGTGTGTGTGTGTGTGTGTGTGTGTGTGTGCTCCTGTGCATGCATAAGTATGGGAATATGGAGAGACCATAAGAGGGGGATCAGATCCCCTGATACTGGAGGGACAGGTGTTTGTGAGCCACCTGATGTGGGTACTGAGAACCAAGCTCCTTAAGAGTAGTCAGCACAGGCTTTCAACTCCTGAGCCACCTCCCCAGCCCCCAATCTAGCAATATCTTAAAATAACTTTATAAACCACAAAATATCTGCAGATAAACACATAGGGAATTAATAACTTTTTTTTTCCTCTTCGGGAGGGAAACTAGAAGACAGAGATGCAGGAAGGAAATTTCTCATTGAATAATACCTCTTTATGATTTTTTAATTTTGAATCCAGTGAATGCATTGCCTATTCAAAGATTAAATTAACGAATGCTAGCGCTGGTTGGCTCTGGTTGCCGGGAGATGGGTTTTCTTCATGCCTCTGTTTTCCTGTGTTGCCTGAAGTTTTTAATGGGCATGTATTACATTTTCAAATCAAGAAAAATAATAACACTATTAACATTTTCTTTCAATGTCTGCCTTGTTTGTATATGGCCAGGCCCCAACCTATCACTGAGTTAAAAAGTCTCAGCGGCAGCAGGGCATGGTGGCGCATGCCTTTAATTCCAGCACTTGGGAGGCAGAGACAGGCGGATTTCTGAATTTGAGGCCAGCCTGGTCTACAGAGTGAGTCCCAGGACAGTAAGGGCTACACAGAGAAACCCTGTCTGGGGAGTGGGGGGAGTCTCAGCAGTTTTGTAGTCCAAGATAAACCATTTTGAGATGAGAACAGGTTTGTTGTTGGGGGTTGGGGTGCAGAGGGTGGATGGAGGGATGGAGAGTAGAAGGATGCACTCGCAGAGTGCTTCCTGCTCTGTAAGGGATGAGCTTCCCATCAGGAGAGGTATGCAAATGTATTCTAGCGGAAAGCCTGCAAGAAAGTCCACACCCCACAAGCACTGTGACGGAGATCATCATCCCCAGCACTGACCATCAGCTTCCCAACCCCATCTGTGTTAAACAGCCTGAGAGGTTAAAAACTCACCCACTTCCCTGGCTGTGTGGACCACACTCTTCATACAGGTACAGCCTAAGGGACTCATCTTAAAGAGACTCTTGCTAATATGAAATAATAGAGATGATCATCTAAACAGTTTATTGAGCACTCAGAGTGTGCCAAGCTCTGGCTTGAGCACACCTCATAGATTAATGGACTTAATTTCAGGGCCAGTCTATAAGGCAGGTATAGTTATTTTTTTTTCATTTTATACATAAGGAAACTGAGGCAGGGTAGAGGCATGGCGTTTCTTCCATATTCAGCCTTCAGAACTTCAAGAGAAACAAGCCTGGGTAGTTGAAGCTGCATCCCAGGGGCAAGCCACAGGAAATGCTGGGGTTCAGTACCTTTTATCCTCCATCAAGAGTATAAAGGAAGCCGGGCAGAGGTGGCAAACAGGAGAAGACTGGCTTCCAGACAGCTAGTGAGGGTCTTAAAGCCCACACCCATAGCGGCACACCTACTCCAACAAGGCCACATCTCCAAACAGTGCCACTCCCTGGGCCAAGCCATATTCAAACCACCACAGGCACCACTTCACACCCACTTGGGGACATGTTGGAAAGCATGAACTGGCCTGAGTGACATGTGTGAGCACAAACTTGGCTATGTGCTGGTAGGGCTGTCAATATAGAAGAATGTGTCCCTTCATCCCAGCTGTGAAACAGAGAAAGGAACTGTGCACACAGATACATCCTCAGTGGCCTGTCCTGTGTGAGAAGCATGAAGGAACCCACTGTGAGTCCTAACGCAAACCCGCAGGCGACCAGGGTAAGAGCTCCTTTGTTAGTCTGGCGCATAGTAGACCACTCATTAGATATCTCAATTCTGCAAATGAGAAAGTAGGCAAAAAGGGTCTGTTCTGTATCACATACATGACAATAAAATCCAAGCTCAGAGGACCTGGCCAGGGCCAGCTCTCTGCCCTCTGTAATTGTCAAGTAAAATTTGTAGGAAGTTGCCAATTTGAGCTGTGCTAAGCCAAACAGACCAAATCATGGAGTTCCCTGTGTATCTGTCACTAGGAGAGTGGGAGCCACCAGCCAATCCTCCAAACAGGCCAAGAAGTATGTTAGCTACCACCCCACTTTAGTCTCTGAAGTAAGCAGTCTGGTGTTTGTGTGCTGTTCCTGCCTCTGTCGGGCCCTCTCTCTGTAGAATGCACATTCAGCCCTGCCAAACGAGGGCTGTCTAGTTCTAAATGGGAAAGAGAAGCCAGTAAGTCCTTGCAGCAGGAGCCGCATCCAGTGTTTTCAGGCCTGCAATCTCATATAGCAGAGTAGCCCATGCAGGAGACACAAGTTCAAGGCCAGCCTTGGCAAGTTGTGGAGACCCTGTCTCAAAACACATTTTTAAGGGTAAAAGAAGCCTGGAGATATAGCTCAGAGATCGAGTGCTTGCCTAGGCACAGAGCCTGGGTTCAATTCCCATATCATGAAAGAAAGGAAGAAGGGGGGGGAAGGAAGGAAGGAAGAAAGGAAGGAAGGAAGGAAGGAAGGAAGGAAGGAAGGAAAGAAGAAAGGAAGGGAGAGAGGAATGAATGAATTAAAAGTTGTGATTTTTACCAGGCAGTGATGGCGCACGCCTTTAGTCCCAGCACTTGGGAGGCAGAGGCAGGCAGATTTCTGAGTTCAAGGCCAGCCTGGTCTACAGAGTGAGTTCCAGGACAGCCAGGGCTACACAGAGAAACCTTGTCTCGAAAAACAAAACAAAACAAAACAAAACAAAACAAAAAGTTGTGATTTTTGTCATTTGACAATATATAAATAACTTGATATATATAGGGTCCTTCATACACAATCAAAACTGTCTACAATATAAATACTTACAGCATATAAATATTATGCACACCCATACAGAGGCATCCGTAACACATGTCTGTTATATGTAGGCAATCATCACATATACACATACAGATACTGAGGTGTCCATCACATATACATAAATGTCAATTGCACATCAGCATCCACTGCATGCACATATACATGTGTGCTATGCACTCACATATGCGAACATCCATAACATACATGTCCAGGTTTCCATCGTGTATCTCGCAGACACCTGTACGTAACAATATGCCAAATAAGTTTTAGGAAACAATGAGTTTAGCCTCTTGCACGCACAGTAGAACTTCCTACTTATGAAAATCCTGCAAAGCGGGTGCCCTTCTTCCCCTAGAGTCATGGAAACTGAGGTGCAGAGGGGTGAAGTTCCCCTCTCTGTCAGAACAGAAGCCTGTGCTCTGGGCCCTGAGCTCCCCACCTCCCGCAGGCACCTTCATTCCAGTTCTCATGTGTGCCACTAAGGTATATAATTATTCATCATACAATAGTCTGATACGAAAATGAAATTACCAGTGACCTGGGCGTGGGCAGCTGCTTTCCAGCAGGAATGGTTTTGAACAATTCAATGATCAGATGTCTGCATAGCATCTTCCCAGAGTCTTCCCTTTGTTCTGATTAAATTGGCCTGAATATGCGCTTTTGTTATGCCGGAGCCTCTAGCCAGGAGCTAATTTCTATGCCTCATCTGTAAACAGGACTACGTCTGTGAACGGTGAAATAACCCGGCCTCATAGGATCCATCAAGAAGAGAGAGACTTTCAAATTGACCTTAGGACCCCCAGGAGTCAAGTTGTGGTCCACTTGGAAGATTCAAGGAGAGCTAAGAGCCTTCAGAAAGGAGACCCAAAAGCATGAGGACAGTTGTTTCCCTGCAAGCCAGGACTCCATGATGAGCTGCAGGTCTGGTAGAGGTTGTCTGCGTGTTACATAGCCGACCTTATGCGCCCCACCTCCACCCCAGGGCTTAGGTCATCCAGGTCTTGGTGACCTGTATGCCTGTCCATAGCCTTCCAGAACAATCTACCGGCTGAGCAGCCTCTGTGCTTGCCTCTGCTGTGGCCACAGGATGCTAGAAGCCCTGGCTATGAACCGATAGATGCTGGGACTGTAATACGTCTACAGAACAGACTCCATGCACTGGGCTCCTGGGTGTCGCTGAGAACCACCCACTGGGTTCATGGTCTTCCGGGCTCTGCAGAGCCTCTTCTTGGCCCGTGGCTGTGAGACTGGACTTGGTCCTGACTCAGAGACACACAGCAGCACTGGAAGCCCTCAGAAGTGAATCAGGGGACTGAGGGAACCCAGACTGAGGGAAGGAAGAAAAGAGAGAGTCTGCCCCCATCACCTCCCCTCCCAGACATCCTCTGTTGTATTTGAATATCACTCCCACCTCTAGATAAGGGGGGGTGGGGGGAGGGGGAAGAGATGAAACAAATAAACTAAAGCTTTCAAAATCCCAATTCACCCTGGCCTCACCTTAGATCAGGCCTTATTAGTCTGTCCAGTCTCTTTGTCTGAGGCACACACTCTGCCTTGGCTGCCTGATCTACTGGGGACAAACTTGATACAGCCTCTTCAGGGTTAGCAGAGGCTCCCAGACAAGCATCTTTGTGATGTTAAATAAGCAGCCATTCTCTTCCAGTTCAGGAGGCCAGATCCTCAATAATATCCTGGCTCCAGGAAGCTATCAGCTAAGACTGAAGTCACTGCTAGGTGGGAACGAAGACCCTAAAGCCTCAGCTCCCGTGGTCTTCACTGTATAGTCTCCAAACTCACACACACGTCAATATCCATACAACCACAGAAAAATTCATGAGTGAACACGTGCAACCACATGCTGGGTGGTGGGGATGGAAGGTACTCAGGTTTGCCTAAGCTCCAGGGGATACTTGACAGTGCTCTGTGGGGGTCCCATCTGTACCTATAGGAAACCCATTCAGAGAGGGGGATACGGCTGTGTCCTCAGGAACTGCAGTTAAAGAAGGGCATGACCCTCTCCTTAGGAAGCCTGGTCTCAGGGAATCCTGACCTTTGGAGGCCCAGTTGGAGCGTATGAAGAGAAGCTAGGGACTACCATTCAGAAGACAGTAAATAAAACAACCCTGCAGGGAGGGGGACCGAGTGGTCATCTCTGCCCTTCACCCCTCAAATGAGCATCGATGGGCCTCCCGAGTCTCCCAGAATGAGCATCGTCAGCCCCAGGGCACTCGCTAGGGAGCCAGGCAGAGCTGTCACTCAGCGTGGCTGCTCCCCAGGGAACATTTTACAACTTCACCTATTCTGTGTCGCCTGCTTGATGGAGCATCCACAGCAATTCCAGGACTATATTTCATTGTCACATTTATTTGCAAGGGGTGTCAGTCAGGCCCCGGAAGTCAGCTGCCCTGCTGTTCTGCGCCTTTTGTCTCACAAACAGGCATACACACACACAAGGACCCACATTCAGGTACACCTCAGAGCACATGGAGGACACCTAGAAACATATAACCAAGCACATGTCACGGCACACAGACCTGTGGCCTGTGTTTGGGGGTCACCACATTGCTAACTCAAGAAGCACTTGCTGTTACATACTTGCCATTTATAAGCAAAAGCCAATATCCCTCATTCACACAGGAACCCACAAGGAACCCGCAAGGCTGTGGGCTGGTGAGGTGGCTCAGTGGTTAAGAGCACTGTCTGCTCTTCCGAAGGTCCTGATTTCAAACCCCAGCAACCACATGGTGGCTTTCAACCATCTGTAATGAGATGCCCTCTTCTGGGATGACTGAGGACAGCTACAGTGTACTTACATATAATAAATAAATAAATCATTGGACCGGAGAGAGCAGAGCTAAAGAGAGAAGAAAAAGTACCTGAAGATAGCTACAGTGTACTTACTTATAATAAATAAATAAATCTTTAAAAACAAAAACAAAAACAGGGGGCTGACAAGATGGCTCAGCAGGTAAGAGCACTGTTCCAAAGGTCCTGAGTTCAGATCCCAGCAACCATACAGTGGCTCACAACCACCCTTAATGACATCTGATGCCCTTTTCTGGTGCGTCTGAAGACAGCTACAATGAATTACTCCGGATCGAGCGGGGCCAGAGCGAGCAGGGTGGCAGAGGTCCTGAGTTCAATTTCCAGCAGCTACACACATGATAGCTCATGACCATCTGTACAGCGACAGTGTACTCATACACATAAAATAAAATAAATCTTAAAAAAACAAACAACAAAAAAAAAAACAAACAAAAACAAAAACAAAAACCAGCAAGGCCATATTATACATACTTACAGAGTCAAAGTCCTAAAGCCAGGATGATAGAGACTCACCCTCCAGGCCTCTTGGTGCCCCTAAAATCAGAAATAGGTATGTTGAGACGCATGGGGTCCTCTCAAAAGCCTCACTACATATGCACACACACAGACACACACACACAGACACACACACACACACACCAGCAGGAGCTTCTTCAGCTGCCAAGCTGAAGCTAACCCATTAGCACTAATTACCACACTTGTTGGGAAAGGGGTTTAATTAACTCTCTGCTGGGGCTCGATGGGGAACCAGGGCCCTGGGCTCTTCTTCTTCCTTCATGTAGCTTTTTGGGTGTGGGAGAAGGGTCTCTGGTGACTCAGATGGAAGTGCAGCTCTATACTGACACAGGCTACACACATTCAGATATGCACAGCACGTTTACAGACATGCTTGGAAACAGCCCCACATACATGTTGATTCCATGCTTTACAACAGATGAGAAATCACAGACATAGACAGCTAGGCAGACAGATGATGGATGGACAGACAGATAGGAAGAGATGGTGATAAACAGATGATGGATGGGTGGATGTGAGAGGGTAGATGTGGCTGATGGGTGAATTAGCAAACAGTCACAATGGCTCATGGAGCACGCCCACTGTGTATTCCTGCCAGCCCCACAGAGGGGCATCACTAGAACCATACAAACAAACCCCCCCACCATGTGCATATTCTCTCTTCTCTCCCTCCTTGGCCCCTTCCTCTCTTGAAGATGAAGGAAGTGAAAAGCGCTTGGAGGGTATAGAAGACCTAACATCATGAACAGCCTTTGACTGTTACCATATGTGGTGGTTTGAATATGCTTGGCCCAGGAGTGGCACTATTAGGAGGTGTGGCCTTGTTGGAGTAGGTGTAACTTTGTTAGAGGAAATGTGTTACTGTAGGGGTGGGCTTTGAGGCCCTCCCCTGAGGTGTCTGAAAGACAGTCTTCTCCTGGCTGCCTTTGGACCAAGATGTAGAACTCTTGGCTCCTCCAACACCATGTCTGCCTGGATGCTGCCATGCTTCCTGCCATGACGATAATGGATAAACCTCTGAACTTGAAAACCAGCCCCAATTAAACGTTGCCCCTTATAAGAGTTGCCTTGATCATGGTGTCTGTTCACAGCAAAGAAAACCCTTACTAAGGCACCATGACACCAAGGTGGGTACTGCTTCCTCTGGGGAACAACCTGAGGTTCTGGAAATATGAGAGAAAGCTGTACCCCAGAAAAAGGCAGATTCCCCTTCCCCTCCCTAACACCACCTGTCTACTGTGGACACAAACCCTAACTCACCTCCACTTTCCCACAGTGCAGTTGCTTACCTTTCATAAAAAAAAATTTTTTTAAGAAGCAGAGCCCCACTGGGCGGTGGTAACATGCACCTTTAATCCTGGCACTTGGGAGGCAGAGGCAGGCGGATTTCTGGGTTCAAGGTCAGCCTGGTCTACAGAGTGAGTTCCAGGACAGCCAGGGCTACACAGAGAAACCCTGTCTCAAAAAACCAGAAGAAAAAGAAGAAGGAGGAGGAGGAGGAGGAGGAGGAGGAGGAAGAGGAGGAGGAGGAAGAGGAGAAGGAAGAGGAGGAGCAGAGCTCCAAGGCTGAGAGAGAAGTCCCCAGAGGGTGCCTGGGGGGCTACAATCTGGCAGGCAACCAGCTGTGTGCCAAGAAGAGCTGGCCAGACACCAAACTGGAGTTAAAATGAGGAGAGCCACTTTCCTGGGACCCTGGGCCCCTAGCCCCAAACAATGATATATATTTTCAATTTTCTCAAAGATTATATATTTTTTTTTCCTCCAGACGTTCATCCTGTGCTTTTTGAGCAGTATAAACTGAAAAATAATAGAATCCAGATGGGAAAAAGATACTCATTCGTCCTGAATAGACGGCGGTGCCAGTGTGAGCCCCAGCTCCAGGGTGAATAGCTGCAGAATGGGGGCTGAGTTGGAGCAGGGTGGGGGATGGGAGCACAGGACATTGAAGTCCACTGCAGCTTCCTCATAGCCTGGTGGCATGGGGGTGGTGGGGAGCCTGGTCAAAGCGAAGGCACAGGGTCTTATCTCCCAAGGTGACCATGACAGACACACTCCCTTCTTGGAGAGGTCACCTGGAAATTGAGAAGATTCAGTGCAAGGATGGATCAGAGTTCATTCAGAATAGAGAGACAGGAGGGAGGGGCTGTTGGTCAAGACTGGCTCCTCAGCTAAGCCCAGCAATTGCTTTGGTAGAGTTAATTCAGCGAGCCTCCTGGATCACACATACACACCCAGCACCCTCAGATTTCAGCACCAGGATCATGCCTGACTTACGAAAACTTCCAGAATAGTATTTTGATTTCAAAAGACCCTTGAGGAAGATAAACACAGGTTCTCAATCCCCTCTTTTAGAACCCACGCCTTTGGGAAGTGCTTTCAAATGTCTAACTCCACTCCACTTTCCTGTAATGTAGCTGCTTACTTTAAAAAAGAAAAAAAAAAAAAGTTAACTGTGCATGTGAGTATGGCATTTTTTGCCCATGGGTGCAACACCGGAGAAGGTCAGAGAGTTTTGGATTCTCCTGGAGCCAGAGTTAAAGAGGCAGTTGAGAGCCACCTGACGTGAGTGCTGGGAACCAAACTCAGATCCTATATACCAGTAGTTTGTGCTCTGAACCACTGAGCATGTCTCTGCCCCTGTAATTCCTTACTGTCATTTGGTGCTCTGTGAAATTAAAGCTGGGTAGAAGAACTGAGGTGACAGTGCTGTCAATCAAGTGCTTGCCCCTGAAGCACGATTCCCAGAACCCATCTGAAACAGGCACAGTGGCTCATGTTCTGACTCCCATGGCCAAGGGAGGCAGAGAGACAGGAGAATAAGGCCCGTGGATGCTTTTCAAGGCTGCTGCCACCAAGCCTGATAAACCAAGTTCCATCTCCTGGATCCACATGGTGGAGAAAGAGTACTAACTACTGCAAGCTATCTTCTTTCCTCTAGAGACCCTCAGAAAACAGGGAGAAGGGGGAGAGGAGGTAACTGGGGGCAGGGGGAGACCAGGAGGTAGGGACAGTGATCGTGATGTAAAGCGAATTTAAAATAAAAACAACATGAGCAGGCACCTAAGACGTAACACCTAGGATCCACCTCTGCCTTCCACACCCATGGCAACACAAACGTTCAAACACACACGCACACACAACACCTGGTAGACCATAACTGTCATTTTCCAGAGCTCAAAAATCTTTCCCAATGTTCCTTGCATGGAGAGAAAGGTCCCCAGTAAGTAAAAGGACACTGGAGTCTGGGGCTCAGGAACCAATTGGGTCAGTTTCTGGCTATGCGACCTTGGGCAATTTACCTAACTTCTCAAAGCCCCATCTCTCCAGAGCTCAGAACACAGGCAGCGCTGCCTGCCTCTGGAGTTGCTATGTGGAAACAGAAGGCCTAGTTAATCCCCACAGATGCCAGGAGTGCCCGGACCTTCAGGACCACACAACAGCTCTGAGCATCCCCCACATTCCAGCTCCAGCATCCCTGCCAAAGGTTAGACTTTATCTGCCAGGAGCAGGAGAAGGATGATCTGGAGGGAGAGCAGAGTAATTGGTGGTAATCCCGCAGCCGCTCACAGCCTCACTCCCGCTGCGGGGACGCTGAGGCCTCATCATCCGTCATTAGCCAGAGCTCTTCTGGCCGCTCAATTGCAGAACATGATTTTAATAACCCTGGCAGGAGGGGACCAATTCTTCTTTTGTCACTTAACTCTGATTCTGTTGGAGAGAGACAAGGCCGTGAAAGAGAGAAAGACGGGCTGACAGAGCGGCAGAGACAGGCGTAGTTAAAGAGGCAGAGGTAGGAGCAGAGTTGGGAAGGCCAGGCACAGAGAAGAGAGAAGGCAACAGCAAGAAGGTAGCGGAGCTTGGGAAAGGCGGGGCCAGGAAGAGATAGGATGGAACCAGAGGACAAGACAGGCTCCAACCTCAAGGTGGGGTGGGCACCGGTCCCACTTTACTTCTTCATACTGACCTTCCATTGCACAAATTCTCATCAAGTCAGTCCTAGCTGCCATCCGGGACTGTCATTTTTGACATAGGTGGACAATGTACCCCAACACTAAAGATAGTTGGTAAGCGGGGAAGAGAGACTCAGCCTTAAGATTGATGGTCCCAGAGCAGCCATGTGTCTAGTACGTGGCTCAGGCTGAGGCTAAGAACAAAGGTAGGTATGCAGTTTTCCCTACCTTGGTAGTCAGCCCACAAGATTTTACCCTCGGTTTGGCGATACCACCTCCCACCATGGGTCCCTGTTCTGTATGGTTGTTTGGTAAACAGGGGATCTGACTGCTGTTATCACTAACAAGCACAATACATAGAAATAGCTAGAGACTAAAGGGCCCAGGACATAGAAAACAGCCCAGGCAGCTAGCTGGGTGGTTTCTCAGGATAGCAAGTAGCTGAGACAAAAGGCATACTGTGAACTGGCCCTCAGTAGTGTCCCTCCCGACTAGATAAGAGGAAGAGGCTTCTCAACTGGCAACAGTTATAAAACCCACCCCCTAAGCTTGCGCAGAGCTAAGCCCTGCAAAACTGGGACTGCAGCGCCACCTGCTGGCCACCAGAAGAGAGCACCAAGAAACCGGCTTGGTAAGGAAGATGTGGTTGTTCAACCCTCAAAAAAGAGTTCAGAGAAAGCGTCGGGACCCAGGATGCTCTCTCTGCTTCAGGGGCCAACAAAATCTCCTTCAAGTGACAAGGCACAGCAACACAAAAACGATCTCCCTGCTTCACTTCAAGTCTCAGATGTTTTATGTAGACTTAAGTAAGGAATGGGGAGCCCAGTTCTTGACAAGGGAGCCCCTATCTGGCCAGACTCAGCGGTTAGAAGCAGGGTGGGAAATTGAGAGTGGTGTGAAGTGTGCAGCTGGGATCAGGCAAACACAGATCTGAGGGAGTCCGGGTGCTGATGAGCTATGCAGGAATGGGGACCTCATCGTGACTGTCATGAACACGGTAAGACTCTGCTCTCCCAAGGGCCAAGCCCGTAGCCGGGGTTTTGGCTATAAATACAACCATTTCTCTGTTTTCCCCATCTGTGCAGTGGGTATGATAGATTGAGGGCTGTGTCTTGGGCTCGAGGCTTGTAGCCTCCAGTGCTGCCCCTGGTTTTTGCTTGTTCATAGTCAGGAGGAAGCTAAGCTCCCCTGAGAACTGCTATAATTCCTCTTTCCCAGAAATGGCAAACCAGCCCAGCAGTGAGCACAACAGACCCTGGGCTGAGAATGGAGGAAGCATGGGAAGTGTGTGGCATCCATCAGAGGCAAGGTTTGAACAGGGATGGGAACCTCTGGCCAGCCTAGCCTGCCAGGACCAGCCTCAGCTTGGTCGGGGTTCTGAGAGAAGGGGTGTCTGAGAGCGGCAAAAAGGAAAGACTCGCGGGGGGAGGCAGAGGTAGGAGGATTTCTGAGTTCAAGGCCAGGCTGGTCTACAGAGTGAGTTCCAGGACAGCCAGAGCTACACAGAGAAACCCTGTCTCGAAAAGCAAACAAACAAAAACAAAAAACAAAACAAAAACAAAAAACAAAAAAAACCCCGAAAGACTCAAAGTCAAATCGTGGGTCTAAGCCGGCAGCCTATTCTGTGCTAAGTTGGCTTTCCAGACTCTGTGTATGCTTGTGTCTGTCTGTCAGGGTCAGAGTGTCCCTGTTGTCCCTGAGAATTTGACCTTATCTGAGTAACAGTCTATTCTAAGAGGAACCATGGAGTGTTCTCGGAAAAACCATAAAATGTTTTGTCAACGCTTCCGCTCTGGCCAGGTGTGAAGCCAGGTGTACACCCCCCGCCCCACTTCCTCTTACCGCTTCCTTGCTCTGCAAGTATAATTGCCCTGCCCTTCTGAAGTAAAGTCAGGCTTTGACAACCGTTTTTGCTTGGCCTCGTTCCTCTCTCTCGCCCATTTTTCTTTCAGGCTTCGTCCCCTTCGGACCCTGGTTAATTACTCGCCCCGCGGGCCGGGGCAGTGGCGCTCGAACAGGGACCCCGAAGTACGGACGCTTGCCAGACGGAACACATAAGCGGAGCTCCGGACACAGAGATCACCACCCGAGCTACGGTCCTTCCGCCGCTCACGGAGACCGGCGAACGGTAAGCAAAGATTCTTCCATCTCATAGAAATGGGCCAGCGATGTCAAAGGAGGCAGCTTTCATTAAGGATTTGAAGGCCTCCCTCAGGGAGAGAGGAATCAGAGTTAAAAAGAAAGATCTTATAAAATTTTTTATATTTGTGGATCAGACTTGTCCATGGTTTATCATAGATGGGCCAAATATAAGCCCAATAAAGTGGCAAAGGGTGGGCCGAGAGCTTAATGATAGGCTTACCAAGGAAGGTCCTGATGCTATTCCCTCCACCGTTTTTTCTTATTGGGGCCTCATTCGTGATATCATTGAGGCTGCCAGTGATGACCCCGATAGACAGCAACTTCGGGCAGTTACTGAAAACTGCCTTAGACCCCTCTCCCGTACACCCTCTGTCAAATCAGTAGTCATAGACATGAGCCCTGTTAATGGACCGGCATCAGAGTCACAAGGAAGGGTTATAAATTTGCACCCTTCCCCAACCGGGGGCCTAAAAACATATTTAACAGCCCCTCTTTGATATTCTTAAAGGAGATTCAGATCCTTCCTCTGCAAGAATATTGACCCCTGAGGCCGCATCCGCCCTTGTACGTGTTGAAAAGGCCATCCAGTCACAAACAATCTCCTATTATGATCCAAAATTGCAATTGTGGCTACTAATTTTGCCCACTAAATTTGCACCCACGGGAGTGCTGTGGCAGACTAAGCCCTTGTATTGGCTTCACTTACCAGCCACCCCTCTCAAGGTTCTACCCCTCCCTGGTTGCTCAAGTTATTAAGCTGGGGAGGGAGGCCTCGTTAAAATTATTTGGTAAAGATCCTGATTCTATCATTGTTCCTTATGATCTTGCTCAAGTTCAATGGCTGCTCCAAACCTCAGATGATTGGGCCATTAATTGTATTTCTTTCCCAGGGAAGATAGATAATCATTATCCCTCCGATAAACTTATCCAGTTTCTTGAACATCAGGCTGTTGTTTTTCCCAAAATTACCAAAAATATGCCTATCCCTCAAGCTCTTGTGATTTTTACAGATGGCTCCTCATCAGGGACTGCCGCCTTTAGGGCAAATGGGCAAACCGTGAGGTTTCAGACCAACCTTTCCTCAGCTCAATTGGTCGAACTGGTGGCTATTGTCCAGGTCTTTAAGGCCTTTCCTAATCAGTCCTTTAACCTTTTTACAGATAGTTCTTATGTGGCCCAGTCAGTACCCTTATTAGAGACTGTTCCCTTTATAAAACCCACTACTAATGCTTCCCCCATTTTTGCTGAACTTCAAGGTCTTATTTTGGCTCAAAATTGTCCGTTTTTTTTAGGACACATACGCGCCCATTCTGGGCTCCCTGGCCCCTTGACCGAGGGAAATGACCTTGTAGATAGAGCCGCCCGAGAGGACCCATTAATCTTAATAAATCTCGCAGTCCCCCTTGAT
>JADRCD010121406.1:0-15187 GCA_019843815.1 Montemys delectorum
ACACACACACACACACACACACACACACACACACACACACACAGTGTTATTGCATAGACGTAGGCATATCTTGGAAATCTAACAGTGTTTTTTTTTTAAAGATTTGTTTATTTTATGAATATGAGTACACTGTAGCTGTACAGATAGTTGTGAGCCTTCATCTGGTTGCTGGGAATTGACTTTTAGGACCTCTGCTTGCTCTGGTCAGCCCCGCTTGTTCAGTCTCTGCTTGCTCTGGCCCAAATATTTATTTATTATTATGAATAAGTACACTGTAGCTGTCTTCAGATGCACCAGAAGGCGTCAGATCTCATTACGGGTGGTTGTAAGCCACCATGTGGTTGCTAGGATTTGAACTCAGGACCTTTGGAAGAGCAGTTGGTGCTCTTACCCGCCGAGCCATCTCACCAGTCCCTAGCAGTGGTTTTTTAAAACATCTCTCTCTCTGTGTATTTGTGTGTGTGTGATCTTGTGTGTGTGGCACAGTGCACACATGGAGGTCAGAGGACAATCTTGGCTATCCATCCTTGTCTCCCACTATGTTTGAGACAGAGTCTGTCCTCAGATGCTCACTGTGTGGGGTGGCCAGGGGTCCTGTTTGTCTCCATCTCCCCTCTCACTAGTGAGTTCTGCAATTACAGATGTATGCTTCACACCTAGCTTTTCATGGGTCCTGTGGATTTGAACTCAAGTCTCCATGCACAGCAAGCATCTTGCTAGAGCCAGCAATGATTTTACTTTATTTTGGAGACAGAGTCTTAACTATGCAGCCAGGCTGTCTTCAAGCTGACCGTTCCTCTCTTCCCTACTCTCAGGACCGGGTTTACATGCACCATCACACCTAGCAAACAATGATTTTCATTTATTTGTTTTGCTTACATTACTAATTTATAACAAACTGTGCCCATATGCTCATAATTACACCCACAAATGTGTGTGGGAGCCAGAGAACATCTTGAGGGAATTGATTCATCTTTTCTTCCATGTGTATTTAGGAGATGGAACTCAGGCCATTAGATTTGGCAGCAAGCGCCTTTACCCACTGAACCATCTTGTCACCCCCACCCAAGCAATTTTTTTTTTTGCTTGTTTGTTTTGTTTGTTCATTTGTTTGTTTTGGTTTTTGAGACAGGGTTTCTCTGTGTAGCCCTGGCTGTCCTGGAACTCACTCTGTAGACCAGGCTGGCCTCAAACTCAGAAATCCTCCTGCCTTTGCCTCCCAAGTGCTGGGATTCAAGGAATGGGCCACCACTGCCCGGTAAGCAATGATTTTTAAATGGCTTATTAACCAAGAAGTCTTTGTGACCCAGTAACTGAAAAATATTCAGTATTCCTTATTTCAAAATTATGCCATTAATTTAGCGTGTGATAACTGTAAAAAAAATTAGCCCCTCAAGTCATGTGCCATTTCACCCAGCCGTCTCTGTTCCCATGTGTCATCTGCTGTGAGATTAGTTTTCGAGGACTTGGCTTGATGCCTCCTCGGAAACCAAGTTATGTACATTGTGTGCCAATATTTTCTTTTGTTATTTTCACACACTCAGCTTGGCACATCAATATTTCCTCCTCGGAGCAGATTTTAATTTTTTAAAATTTGGTGCAGTGGTGTACATATGTTCACACTGTTGTACAAACCAACAATATTTGGAAGATTCCGTCTTGCAAAGGGAGGATTCCAAGGCCATTAGGCAAATTTCACTTCTTTTCCCCTCTCCCCCAAGGCCCTGTGCCTTGCCACAGGCTGGATAAGTTATAAAGCACAGAGTTTGCTTTGGCGGGTGATTCTGGAGCCAGTGGGACTCTAAGAACAGGGGTTGGTGGAATCTCCCTCAATGTGTCTTAACACGGTGAATGAAGCTCATGGTGAGACAGGTAAGAAGATCTCTCTCTCTCCCTTTATTTTTATTTGTGTGTGTTATGCACGTATACATATTCGCATGTATGTGGGTGCAAGCACATACATGTGTGCATACATGCAGAGGCCAGAGGTGGACACTTGTCTCAGTCATTGTTCTCCATCTTATTCTTGTTAGTGTGTGTATGAGTGATGCGTGTGGGCGCATCTGTGCCACTGCGCATGTGTGGGTCAGTTCTGGCATCTGCTGTCTCCTTCTGCCTCTGTGTGGAGTCTGGACTCGAACCCAGCTCACTAGTCTTGTCTGGCAAGTGTGTTTACTGGCTGAGTCATCTCACTGTTGCTCATCTTACAACTTTGAGGTGAGGTCTCTCACTATTCCTTCCCCAGGGACCCTCCTGTCTCCATATCCCCAAGGCTGTGTTACAGGATCTTGATACCACATCCCACTGCAGTGCCTGGCTACCATGTCCAGCTTTTTATGAAGGTGCTTGGGGGTTTTCTGCAAGAATAGTAAGTGCTCTAAACCACGGAGCCATCTCTCTAGCCTTGTTTTTTATTTTCTTGAGATCTCATATAGCCTAGGCTGGCCTCAAATCTGCTACGTAGCCAAGGTTGACTTTGAACTTCTGATATTCCTGCCTCCACATCAGGAGTGCTGCGATCAAAGATGCATAAGGCATCACACCTGCCTTCGGCGGTGTTGAGGGTCGAACCCAGGCTGTGATGCATGCTGGGCCAGCACTCTACCAACTAAACTACATCCCCAGCCCTGTTTTTTTTTTTTTTTTTTCAAAAGATCATTGACACCGTCACGGGGACCCATCTGGTGACCTAATCTCAACCTCATTACTCTCAAAGGCTCCACTGTCACTATCGTTCAATATGAACCTGAAGATGAAGCTTCTGACATCTGAGCTCTGGGAGGGAAGAAAAAAAAAAAAAAAAAAAAAAAAAAAAAAAAAAAGACAGGAAACCGGAAGCGCCTGTCAGGAAACCGGAAGTACCTGTCAGGCGGTATCCTATTTTATTTCTGCGGCCTGGATTCTACTGCAAGCCTCACACAGGCAGACTTTCCTTCTCCTTTTCTGACTGGCTCTTTTCACTTAGCCTAGTATTCTCAAGTTCCAACTTCGGTAGGATAGCCTTTGTTTGTCTTTTTGAATTTTTGTTACTGTTATTTGTTTTGTTTTTTTGAGACAGGGTTTCTCTATGTTTCCCTGGCTGTCCTTGAACTCTCTGTGTAGCCCTGGTTGTCCTGAGACTCACACATTTTGCTTTTTTTATACAAGATCTCAGAACCGATGATCCTCTTGCCTCCTGAGGATTGCTGGGATTACCACCACACCTGGCTTTCTTCTTTTTAAAGACTGAATAATATTCCATTGTATGGGCATACCACATTTTCTTTGCCCATCCATCCATCAGTGGACAGGTGAGATGTTTCCATAGCCAGCTCTAGTGAGGAAAGCTGTCATGGATGAACATGGGCACACAGATGTCTACTAGGGGCCCACTCAGAATTCTCTCAGATATACCACAAAACGTCTTTGTTTGTGGTGTTGTATACTATTACAAGTGCAAACTTGACCTCCTCCTCTTCAGACAGTGTGGGGTCAGTGGTGTTTGTCTGCTGTGGGCTGGATGTGTGTTTGCCCCAGTAAGGCTCCCTTAAGGGGTGGCACAGCTGAGGTGATATCAATTTCAAGAGGCAGGGCAGATGAAAATAACTTATGTCGTGGGGATTCCACCCTGATGAGTGGACTCATACTGTCACTCTGAGTGAGTCAGGTCCTGTGTTACTGGTTTAGTTCTCACGAGAGTATGACAGTATTACGGCAAGGTTATGCCCACATACTTCTGCTTCTCCATCATACTGTGACACAGATGGGTTTGCTGGGGGGCAGGGAATGCTTGGCGGGACTCTGGCGCTATCCTGGATCTTTCATCTACCAGCAATTTTGGACAAATAAACCTTTCTTCTATGTAAGGTGCTCAGCCTCAAGTGTTTTCTTACAGCAACACATGAAGATAGCATCTATGTTGTTGCAGGGTGGGTGCTCTTGGGAAGTAGACTATGAGGTAGTTGATGCATGGGCAAGACCCTGGGACCAACACCTTCAGGAGGGAAGAGAAGACACTGGATTAAGTGAGGGTAAAGTCAACGTGTGATTTAGTTTCAATACTAGGTTCAGTGCACCCCAGGGGAGTCTCCTGTGAGACATGTAGACCCTCACTTGATGGAGCTACATCCAAGGGTTCTGACATCAACAACTAAGACTCTTTCTTTCTGAAAAGTGTGCATGAATGTCTGTGTGCACAGAACCCAGGGGTTACCTGCTGGCATTTTTCCTTTTCAGGCACCATACACCTTGTTTTGTTTGATTGCTGAGACAGGATTGCGTAATGTGGACCAGGCTGGCCTAGAACTCACTTTGCCACCATGCCCGGCTCATGCATCTTGATTTCAAGTGCAGACTCTCTCAGGCTGGTGAAATGACTCAGCAGGTAAAACCTGTCACCAAGCCTAACGACCTGACTCCCTTCCCCAGACATGACATGAAAGAAGGAAAGAACTGGCTCCCTCCTGTATGTCCATACAATAAGTAAATATAAAAGAATAAAATAAAATAAAATAAATGTGGGCTGGAGAGATGGCTCAGTGGGTAAGAGCTCTGACTGCTCTTCCGAAGGTCTTGAGTTCAAATCCCAGCAAACACATGGTGGCTCACAACCACCCGTAATGAGATCTGATGCCCTCTTCTGGTGTGTCTGAAGACAGCTACAGTGTACTTATACATAACAGTAAATAAATTACAGGGCCAGAGCAAACAGAGGTCCTGAGTTCAATTCCCAGTAACCACATGAAGGTTCACAAACCATCTGTACAGCTACAGTGTACTCATATACATAAAGTAGATAAAGAAATCTTAAAAAATAAATGTAAAACAATAAAAAACAAAAGCAAAACTCCCCAAAGTTAGACTCTTTCCCTGAATCTGGAGCTTGTTGTCAGGCTGGCTGGCTAGTGAGTCCCTTGTGAGGGGATTATAAATGCTCACCACCACCATCCCTTTCAACATAGTGCCAGATCCAGAGTCAGGGCCCTGTGCTCGAGGGCTAACAATCTGACTTGAGTTAGCTCCCTAATTCTCAGACTTTTTTCCTTTTTCTTTTTCTTTTGAGAAAGAGTCTCATCTTGTAGTTCAGGCTGGCCTGAAATTTGCCCAGGTTGGCTTCTGTCTCATGATCACCTAAGCCCCAGACTTCCAAATGCTGGGATGGACTTCCACCACTGACTTAGGTCCCCTGGAAAGATCTTGGTGTCAAATCACAGCACCCACCCCATCCTCTACGCATTCTTTATCTTTTGGGCTTTTTTTTTTCTTTTTAATGGAGCTGGAGAGATGGTTCAGTGGCTAACGGTACTGGTTATTTTTCCAGAATGGGTTTCCATTCCCAGCATCTACAATGACAGCTCACACCCACGTGTCCTTACAGTTTCAGGGAATCTGACTCCCTCTTCTGGCCTCCATGGGTACTACATGCACATGGTGCACAGACAAAACACACATAAAATAAACAAAACAACAACAACAACAAGCCTAGTGTGGTGGTGCATATTTTTAATCCCAGCACTTGGGAAGCAGTAGCAGGTAGATCTCAGTGAGTTTGAGGCCAGCCTTAGTCTTCATAGTGAGTAGTAGGCCAGCTACACTACACTTAAATAAATCAATCTATTCCGAGTGTAACCTGAGCTCACATCCCCCCGACCTACAGTATGCCATGAGGTCCCCTAAAGCTCTCAGGGTCAGCTGCGGGGCTGGAGAATGTCTCAGTCCACATTGCAGGCTCAGGCGATGGCTCAATCTTAGGAGTCCCCCTAAAGTCATGTGCTAAAGGCTTGGAGACAACAGTTGATGTGTTATTGGGAGGCGGTCCTGTCAGCGAAAGCAGCAAATTTTTGGCAGAGAGATGGCTCTCAATGGGTAAAGGTACTTCTCTCCATGAACACGTGAGTGCATGTCCACACACACACACACACACACACACACTGCCCAGACAAAAGATAAACACAAAATGAGACAGCTTTGGAGACTCTTTCATCTCCTACTGCAACAACGTTTCTTCTTTTTTTTGTGAGGTGGGTTTTGGAACAGGATCGCATATGGCCCAGGCTAGCCCCAGTCTCCCTGTATAGCTGAGGCTAGTCTTGAACTCCAGACCCCTACCATCTCTACCTTCAGAGTGTTGAGATCGCTGGCCTGTGCCACACCTGACTTCGCAATGTCTTGACAGGTGTGAAGTAGAGTTGGTATTTTATCTTGGAATTTTAACAACTTAAATGTCCAGGTAACGGGTGTGTGTGTGTGTGTATGTGTGTGTATGTTGGGGAAACGTCCTCAGCCATCACGGCACAGCTGGCTGCCAACACACTGTACCCTGCATTTTCCACCCACTCACATGTTTTGTCATTCTTAATGGTAATTGCATGTTCATTAACATTCGGCCATTTATGCCAAGCAAAAAGACTCTTGGATTTAAATTTCCGGTCTGGTGCAGGGAGCAATTACCCAACGTGCTGGGTGTGGTGGCGCCATGTCTGCAACCCCAGTACTCAGGAGGAGGTAGGAGGATCAGGAGTTCCCCCGAGCTGCATGAAACCCAGTCTGACAACAAAGCCAGTGGGGCTGGGGATGTAGCTCAGGGGTTGAAAGCACGGGCTGCTGTTCCAGAAGACCCAGTTCTGTTCTCAGCAACCCCATGACAGCTCACAAGTGTCTGTAACCCTAGTTCAATGGATCTAATGCTTTCTTCTGGCCTCTGTGGGTACCAGGCATGCATGTGCATAGACAGACACACATGCAGGCAGAACACACATACACATAAAAATAAATTCATAACTAGTTCTTAAAACCAGTATAAAAAATACCAAAGGCTAGAGAGACAGTTCCATGGTTAGAGCATGGGCTGCCCTACTAGAGGACCTGAGTTTGGTTTCTAGCTCCCGACATCATAATCGCCTGTAACTCCAGTGTCAGCAGAACCTAAACCTTCCTCAGGCATTTTTGGAAACTGTGTGTGTATGACACACAGAGATACAAACCCGTAAGTAAGAGGAAGAAATGCAGGAGATGGACATGGCTGTGCACACACCTTTAATCCCAGCACTGGGGAGGCAGAAGTGGGTGGATCTCTGTGGGTTCGAGGCCAGCCTGGTCTACAGAGCTAGTTCCAGGACAGCTAGGGCCACACAGAGAGAAACTTTGTTTCAAACAGAATCTTAAAACAAAACAAAACAAAAATATCAAATACAGTTCATGTTAGATACCATTAGGGATCTGAGGAAGAAGCCCTGGTGTCTGGTAAGGATGCATTTCCTCGTGAAGAAGACAGGGTGTGTTTGGACAATGTAGGAAAGAGGCCTTTAGCTGCCAAAACTGACCCCTTTTGAAGTGGACCCAGAAAGTCAGCGTCCTCTGAGTTGGACACAAGACACTTTATCGCCACCTGCTGGCCGCAATAAATCATAAACCACGCTCCCAGAGGGTGAGATTAGTGAAGGAATAACACACACACACTATTTTATTTTATTTTATTTTATTTTATTTTATTTTATTTTATTTTTTAATGACAGCATCCCATGCAGTCCAAACTGGCCTCCAAAACACTAGGTAGTTAAGGATGGCGTTGCATGAATGGCGTTGCACTCGTAATTCGTTCTACCCTGGAGCCCAGGGCTTTGTTTGTGCTCCCAAACACTCTCCCAGCTGGTAGATGCGATAGATGAGCTAATATGCAGTGTGCTAATAGAGAGTTCAGGACCATCTGAAGGGATGCTTGGGACTAGAGGGTTGTCAGAAGATTCTGACCAAGGAGCCAGGGAGACCAGGGCTCTGTTCTGCAGTCACTCTGCTTTGATACCCTCTCTCCCACTCTCTTATCCTGTCCTTTCACTCTAGTGACAAGATGCCACCACTTTCTCAGGTCCCTACCATCTCACTTCCTAGGCAGAGAGCTCAAGTGAACTCCAGGGACAGCTCAGGACCGGAATGACTGCAGTGTGACTCCCTGGGGAGTCTGTTTGTGTTCGACCCCAGATGGAGAATGCCACAAGAGAACCAAGAGTATCAAGCATACCACTCAAGGAACTTACTGAAATTACAGGAGCGTGGCTGAGGATTCACTTGAGCATCGAGGGTGATGGTTGACAAGAGATGCATCCCTGGAATCCTCTCTCGGGCCAACCTCTTACCTGCTGCCTACTCTAGCTACCAGTGTGGGTGGGGTAGGAGAGAGAAGGTTGCTGGGCTCTTGGGGCATCCGCTGTGCCTTCCATCTACCCACAAGAGAATGGTACTAGCTGGGCCTTGTGAGGGTCTCCTGCAGGCCATCACAGCTTTTCTGATACCCAGATATCGACGGCCACATCTTGCCTGGAAGGCAGAGTTCCAAATGGAGTCATTTGACGCTGTCGTTGTTGTTTGGGTCCTAGTGTGAGAGCCTGCTGATGGGCTGTGATACGGAAGGAAGTGCAAGCAGAGTATACGCCCCCTTCCCATGTAGGGGTCTATAGGGTGAACCCTTTGTGTCTGGCTTTGAGTGAAACTGTTTCAGCAAAACCTTGGCTGTGTTTGGGTGAATGAGTAGAGGCTGAGAAATCGTTTTGGGACTGTTTGAACCTTGAAGAGATATCTCCCTGGAAAGCCTGTACTTGGTAGTACAGGGGGAGCTTGCAACTGCACAAACCTTGGTCCTAAGACGGTGCTGGCAGACCTGGAGTTCTTACTTCTGATTATGGCTAGCCATGGTGAAATGGGACTGAGATTTGTGTGGGTTGTCTGTGCTCAAGGGCAGCAAGGGCAAGATAACTCTGGTAGCTGAAACTTTTCCCAGCTCCAATTAACCTTGTATGATGTTTGAATAAAGTAAGTGGAGTGAGCTAGCTGGGTGTCAGTCTTTTAGAAGAAGGCTGAACCTCTCTGCTCCTTTAGGAAATGAAGGCTTAGCATCTTGGCGAGCTTCTCCTCTCCTCTGCTCTCCTCTGCTCTCCTCTGCTCTCCTCTCCTCTGCTCTCTTCTCCTCTTCTCTCCTCTCCTCCTCTCCTCTCCTCTCCTCCCCTCCTCTCCCCTCTCCTCCCCTCCCCTCTCCTCCCCTCTCCTCTCCTCTCCCTTCCTCTCCCCTCTCTTCTCCTCTCTCCTCTCCTCTGCTCTCCTCTCTCTTCTCTTCTCTTCTCTTCTCTTCTTCTCCTCTCCTCTCCTCTCCTCTCCTCTCCTCTCCTCTCCTCCCCCTCCCTTCTTCCCTTTCTTCCTTCCATCATTTCTTTTCTCCTTTGAATGACTTGGAACTCAATTGTGCAGACCACGCTGTCCTCAAACTCACAGAGATTCTCCTGCCCCTACCTTCCAAGTGTTGGCATCACTGGCCATTTTAGCATCTTTTGTAAGACAAGGACACACATCTTTGTGCTTTCCCAGGGAGGCCCTCAGAAAACCAAAATGTGCTGTCTCTCTTTTCATATATATAATTATGTAACATGTAAAAATATAATAAATATATGACACAATATATGTGACACATGTACTACATAATATATAACATGCAATCTATAATACGTAATGCGTAATATACAACACATATATAATATTTACTATAATCTACTTCATTTCACTGAATTTGGGAAGGAAAGAGCCTTCAGGGATTGTGACGGGCCTGCCCTCACAGAGGTTTCTTTGATGACCTAATAAATCAGAATGGCAGCAAGGTGAGATCGTCCAGGGAACCCAGGCCCTTTCACTGAGCGCCTGAGGTCGTTCCGAAAGTACCCGGCACCATGGGCGGCTCATATTCGTCCAACGAGGAGTGGGAGCGCGAGAGCAGGACCGACTTATGGTGGGCGTATATCCAGGAGGTGTTCCTGAACAAGTGCGACTTCAGCTGGGAACAGATCAAGCTGCTGCACCAGAGGTTCAGGCTGCTGAGCGGGGACCAGCCCACCCTCCAGCCAGCGAGCTTCGACAACGTCCTGGACTTGGAGTTCAACCCGATCCGCTCCAGGATCGTCCGTGCCTTCTTCGACAATCGGAACCTGGGCAAAGGGACCAGCGGTCTGGCGGAGGAGATCACCTTCCAAGACTTCCTGACCATCATCTCCTACTTCCGGCCGCTGAAGCCCGGTCTCGACAAGAAGGAGGAGGAGCAGTGTCGCAAAGATAAGATGCGTTTCCTCTTCAACATGTACGACCAGGACGGGGATGGGATCATCACCCTGCAGGAGTACCGCTGGGTGGTGGGGGACCTGCTGTCGGCGAACCCGCAGGTGGATAGTGCCACTGAGCGCTCGGTCACCAATGCCATCGCTCAGGAAGCCTTGAAGGAGGCGTCCAGGGTGGCGGACCGGCCGCTGACGGAGGGCCAGCCTTACGAAGGCATCACCTTCGAGGACTTCGTTAAGACCTGGCAGAGCCTCGAATTGGGGGTCAAGATGCAAGTCAGCTTCCTGACCTAGAAGCCTGAACCTAGAAGCGATGGCCTTGTGCCAGTGACCTGCCGGCTGCCGCACCCCCACTGGAGAAGCTGCCCCATTGAATCCGGCAGTACTCCTGCAGCAGCTAAGGGTTACGTGGGACTTGATGGCTTTCATCTCTGAGAATAAAGATGATCAAAAGAGAAGAGCGGGGCGTGGCTGTGCTTGCCTAGAATCCCAGCACTCGTGAGGCAGAGGCAGACAGATCTCTGTGAGTTTGAGGCCAGCCTGGTCTCCTGAGTGAGTTCCTGGCAGGCCAGAGCTCACATAGTGAGACTCTGTGTCAAAAAATAAAATGATTAAAACATAAGAGTACCAATGGCCAGTGAACATGAAACGTAAGTATCCTTAGTCATCAGGGGTTCAAGGTCACGCTAGGTTCAACGGCTATCAATAAAACAAACGCTGGGTAGGATACAGGGGTGCGAGGGAAGGAAATGTGTGCACACGATGACTGGTAGGGATGTAAATTCGTTCAGCCTCTATGGAAGTCAATATAGAGGTTTCTCGAAAGCCTAAAACTAGAACCATCATATGGCCCAGCCATACCATTTCTGGGCATACACGTAGGACCTACAGAGGATCACATAGATGCCGAACATCTGCACAGAGTGCAGCATCATTCAGTAGAGCCATCTTACAGAACGAGCCCAAGCGTCCCTCTGCAGACGAATGGATGGACAAAATGTATACATGGGGTCAATTTTGTCCATCTGTGAAAACAAAATGTGGCAGAGATGTGATTGGAGCTGCTCAGAATCAAGCAAAACAAGCCAGAAACAGACAAACACTACTCATTTGTGGATCCTAGATTTTAATATAGATAACATGAAGTCATAGGCCGTGAAACTGAAAGTAAGACTGGGGAATGAGTGGGAAGGAAAGGGGGTGGAGTCACTGTGGTCAAAGTACAGGGCCCCCGTGTCTGAACTGTCTCTCATAACTCGTCACTGTGTGCAGTGGACAGACCCGGGGAAAGAGAGCACCAGGGCGTGCTGTGAGCGTGTGGTTAGGCAGAATGTCCTCTCGCTCGGTGAAAGAGCAGATTTAAGTAGTTCAGACTCTAGCTCTTTACAAGCGAAAGTTTGTCCAACCTCGCTGTGTCAGTTACTCTCCTCGCTGCTTAGACAAAATACTTAAGAGGGGCAGCTTGAGGGGGAAGGGGCTTGTCTGACTCACACTTTGAAGGCACAGCCTGTGGTAAGGCAGGCCCTGATTTTAACCCAGGGTTAAGCTAGTTTATGTTAGTGGTGTCTCTGTGGCACTCGTTTGAGTGTCACGTTGTAGCCCAAGATGGCCTTGATAGCTGAGGGCCACCATTGGCTGTGGAGAAGGAGAACCAGTTTCCTCCTGGATGAGGTCCCCTTCTCTCCCCACCCCCACAGGTTACCCAATCCCAGTGGTCAGCCTTGGACTCAGAGACATAAATACGATCAACACTGGTGGACTTGGCTGTTTTTATATACACATATATAACGATAATAAAGATGACATCTTGAATTTGAGAGTTAAGGGGTGGGAGGGTGGCAGGAACGGGATCAGTCTTGCTCAGGCAGCAAAGCTGTTGAGATGTCATGGGTGCAGCATCCCTGTCATGTCTAAAGACACTATCTTGCCGGGAGGTGGTGGCGCACGCCTTTAATCCCAGCACTTGGGAGGCAGAGGCAGGCGGATTTCTGAGTTCGAGGCCAGCCTGGTCTACAGAGTGAGTTCCAGGACAGCCAGGGCTACACAGAGAAACCCTGTCTCGAAAAAAAACAAAGAAAAAAAAAAAAGACACTATCTTGAAGCAGGTGTCCTTGTCTTCGGGCCCTTCCGTCTTTCTGCTCTCTTTTCTGTGATGCTCTCTGAGCCTTAGGTGTTGGGGTTGTGTTGTAAATGTATCACTTGGAGAAACACATTGGTTTCCTATGAAAAGGCCACTTTGGGTTCTGTGAAATCAGCCAACTAGAAAGTGGTGAGTGTTTCTACCAACAACCAATCAGACAATCGGTTAGACATTCAAACGTTAAATTGAAATGAAATATAACACATCCAGGAGGCTCTTGGCTAGAAGAAACTGGGGCTTCACGGGGAAAGGGCTTTCGTGCAAAGATGAGGACTAGGTTTGGATTCCCAGAGCCCACATAAAGCCAGCTATGGTACCTCACACCTAGAATCACAGTGTTCCCCGGATCAGTGCTCCCAGGGCTACCTGAGAGGGAGGTACAAGAATCCCTTGACACTCCAGGGCCTGCTAGCTTGGCATAGTAGAAGCTAACAGCAAAGAGACCCTGTGCCAACATGAGAGAAGGCAAGGACACTTGATACAGGCCTCTGGCTTCCACATGCATGCTGTGGAATTTGTAGACATGAAGATGCGCATGCGAATGTGCACGCACTCACACACACATATGCACACACATACACACATGTGGGTACTATGACATTATGTGCCTGTTCTCACAGACATGAAGGTGCACATTCGCACACATACACGACACTACACATACAAAGATTGAAAAAAAAAAAAGACAAACTCCATGTTGGAAAAAAAAAACTTAGAAAACCTCGGTTAGATCAGGGATCAGCCACAGTTGATGATGGACAGGCTGCTTTTGCAAACAATATTGACTTTTCAGGTGGGCCCACAGATAACCAGCGGGTGACAGAAGCCAGACGGAACTAGACGTGTGTCTCTTAGGCCAGAGTCTCGCTCAGCTCTGTATGTTGGCACACTAATCATCCGTGGAGTGTTCAGAGAACACTGATAACTCCCCTTCCAAGGCCAAAAGCACTGAGATAGTACGATTTCTTTTTGACATTTTCCACGGACGTTGTCACTGACAGGTTACAACCTGCTTGCTTTTATAGTCTCCTGTTTGAGATCCCTAGAATAATGTCCAGCAGTCTCCAGTCACCTTCTTAAACCCACCAGGAATATCGAATCTTCTAGGCAGCTCTCCCCATGAGGAGGTTGCCGCTGGAAAACAATCATCTTGTGGGAACCAAATCACCTCAAACAACAAGAATCCCCAGAGCCTTGCAGAACCAGAACAGAAATGATGACCAGTCAGGCTACAGTTTGACCCACAGCACTTAATTATGGGGACCCCTTGTTCCAACCTGTTTTCTTTTTTTCACATAGTCTGTAGCCCTGGGTAGCCTGCTAAGTAGACCAGGCTAGCACTGATCTAAGGGATCCACATGCCTCTGTCTCTGATATGCTGAGATTAAAGGAATGCAGCACCACCCCTGGCCTGTTCTGGTCTTTTTAAAGATTATGTCCATCTCCCTGTCAGCTGCACTGAGGACATTTGACCCTCCCCCCCCCCTTTTGTATTCCCAGCATAGCTGTCTTGAGTAAATTCATTTTCTGCTTTTCACCAATTTTGTGTTTGATTTCAGACGTGTGTGGCCAGATCTGATTTCCTGGGACGACAAGTCAGGCTTTCTGTGGTTTAGGGCTCTCATATAGCTGCTTCCTCTTAATTGAGGTTTTCTCTTGTGGAAGGAACCAGAGGGCTTATGAGACTCAGAAGACGAGGAAACTTGAAAGATGCACGAAGCACAAGACTTTCTCAGAGACCATGGTGAAGGCACAAAGGGATGCTATTTCTGTGTTCTCGCCTAGGGGCACATTTGTCAAGGTCAGTCTGGCATTGGGGCCAGGGCCTTGGAGTGAAGGTTTAGGTTCATGGGCACCTGGCTTTTTCCCTTGAACAGATTGGAGTTATCAATCGAAAGGCTGTGGGTACAGTCTGTGGCACACTTGATATATCCTGTATGAAACTCCAGATCAGAACATTAAGATCACAGAATCTATGTGGGTTCAGTGATGCTCATCTTAATCCCATGTCTTGGAAATTAGAAGCAGGAAGATCAGAAGTTCAAACAGAAACACATCCTTGGCTACATTGTAGGACTACTAGACTCTGTATTTCTTTTCTTTTCTTTTCTTTTTTTTTTTTTAAAGCAAAACTACTAACTCTCCTTATTGAAACAAGGCCTTACTGTGTAGCCAAGGCTAGTCTGGAACTCACTATGTAGATCAGGCTGGCCTCACATTCACAGTCCTCTAGCTCTGCCTCCGTCATTCAAATGTTGGAATTCCCCCCCCCCTCTCCTCAGCTTTTATCTCAAAGGAAATTAAGAGAATTTATTTTGGAGCCAAGTATGAGTGACCACGGCTCAGGGACATATGTTCACTTTATGCTAGACACCATGATCCAGAATAACAGTTTCATCAAGTTATTAGAGTAGCAGAATAAAGTAGACCATAAAGTGGGACACTTCAAATGTCAGAAACATGAGGGGTGGAGGTGGAAGGTGTCAGTGAGCTAGGGGAATTTCTACTGCAGGCTTCCAATGCTATCAAATGACACTAGGTTGTCAACCATTAGATTGGTAGAAGCTAGCGGTCTCTATGTTCCCAAGGCATTTACCAAACAGTTCCAAAGAAGTCAGGTCCCACATAGATGTAAGCAAAAAAGTGGCTGTTTAGGAGGCTAAGATTGGCAGTGACAATTGGGCTCTGGGCATTCCAGTTCCTCTTGCAAACATCCCAACTCCCACAATCATAGGTTTAATTAGCTGTAGTATTTAACTTAGGTGTGGCATTTTTGGAGGAAACCCAGCTCACACAGGCACATGCCCCCAAGTGCAGATCTAGATTTGTAGAACAGGGTACAGCGTCACTGTCAACAATGAATTTGATAAGTCTTTTAATCAAGTTGCCGACTTCATTGGGACCGATTTCAATTATCACTCTGTCTTCTGTCTGTTTTCACTGTTACCACTAGATATTTTTTTCCTTGTGAAGGAGA
>JADRCD010121407.1:0-11764 GCA_019843815.1 Montemys delectorum
AAAGTCAGGTTCAGTCTAGAACCCTCCCTGGCAGGCCTGTAGTCTAGGCTGGCTTGAAAGTTACATCAGTCTTCCTGCTTTGTTAAGCTTCCCAAGTGCTGAAACTACAGGCATGCAGTACTATGTCTAGCTTTTCTTTCAGTGTTATACAACCTTTCCTCCATTCCTGCCAAAGGACTGTGTTGCTGTTCTCAGCACCAGAGCTAAGCACAGCGTATGTAATATCGTTTATACAGTCTTTTTTTTTAAAAGATTTATTAATTTATTATATGTGAGTACACTGTAGCTGTCTTCAGACACACCAGAAGAGGGCATCAGATCTCATCACAGATGGCCGTGAGCCACCATGTGGTTGCTGGGATTTGAACTCAGGACATTCAGAAGAGCAGTCAGTGCTCTTACCCGCTGAGCCATCTCACCAGTCCCCCGTTTATACAGTCTTAAGGATGGATATGTGTGTTCCTTCATATCCTCAGCATCCTTCTTCATCTCCCTAAAGGATAACAACAGATCTGTTGAGATGGCAGGCCAGTTTGGGTTCTGAAAAACTCAGAGCATTCTAAGTTAGGACTGAGATGGCTCACACTCGTTTTCAGAAACCACAGACCTATGGGCAGCCTTGAGGTCCTCTAAGGAGGCCAATTACATGCCTGATTCTTTCTCACCAAAAGTTCAACATTTTCTTTACCGTGGAATTTCTTGATCACCTGAAGAGAGGGCAATTACAAGAAGGAAAATGGCATTCCAGTCCTTCAGTCTGTATAAAATCGCCCGTGGATCTCTCTGCTCTCAGCTGTTTTGATAGATCCTTCACCCAATTAGGGCTTCTAGCAGCCAGAAAAGGAAAGTGACTTCAGACCATCCTCCTGGACTTCTCTGAAGAACAAAGGGAAGGCTAGTTTGTGCCTGATCAAATGAAGTTGTTTGTAATAATGGGAAAATTGCTTGAACTGACTGGTCTACTTTCTTGGTTTCTAACTAGGGCCTTGTGTTTTAATTAACTTTTACAGGGGAATAATGGGCAATAGCCATAATCCACTTGGCTGGCAAGGCATTGTACGAAGTTCTGTTGCAATATAAAAATGTGCTAAGTCTTTGATACTGGAGGGTTTGTGATACTTTAAAATTAATGAGCTGGCTTTATTCTCTGCATACACTGCTAGGGTTTTTTTTATGACCTTTTTATTCCATTCTATGTTAAGAGATTTTGTGTGTGTGTGTGTGTGTGTGTGTGTGTGTGTGTGTTTAGTTTTTGTTTGTCTTCCTCTGTTTGCTTTTAGGAAGTCTCACAGTTAGACTGGTTTAAACTTCATCTTTAAAACGTTTTACCAAACTCTGTCTCCTATGCTGACCCTTATGCTGACTTTATTTCTCCCTTACCACCATCTGCCAACTCATCCAGGAGTGAAGGGGCCGAGGCTTAGAAGGGCTGAGGGGTTGTACCGCTTTGTTAATGTAACAGCATACGTTAGGCCTGGTAACTTGAAAAGGCAAGTAAAAAATGTTTGTTGGGATTACAAGTCTAAAGCTTCGAGGGCACGGAGTGGCAGTGCTATCGTCTTGGCTCTGCTGAGGGCCTTATGGAGGACGGTATAACAATGTTAGGGTTGTGTGTGTGTGTGTGTGTGAGAGAGAGAAACGTTACATCTTTTATAACATCTGGTTTTCCTGAGAACTAACTCAGGGTCCCATGAGTGCAGCTTTCATCCCTCCGACAGATAACACACCCAGCAACAAAACAACCTCCCACAAGGGTCTTCCCCCCAAAAGGTCCCATGACCTACTAACAGGGACACACTAGGGACAGCTTCTATCATACTCTTCTTCGGGAGGAAGCCGTATCTCAGCCATGGTCAGTAGTCCTAACCTGAAAGAATATGTGCCACGAGGAGGGGCTTTGTCAAATAAGAATACTCTTTACCTGTTCTGTGACAAGCTACAATTTTATCTCTTCTCTTTGCAGTAAATACAAATTGATCCTAGGTGAGGAGCCTGTGGCGAAACGAAGGAAGATCCAACATGAGATGACGCTATCTCCTATAGACTATTCCATGTCCAGTTTTTACAGGAGGGTAGACGCAGCTACCGCCTACCCAGAAGGAGAAGACAGCCCTGATAAATCCAGTTCTGAGAGAAGTACACCACCACACCTCATACCAGAATACCCAGAATCAAACAAGCATACCGAAGAGAACAGGGAAGCTCCAGCCCTTTGTCCGAGGTCCCAGGACCAAGATGAGGGCTCCCTGCTTCCTGAAGAATTAGAAGATCAGATGCCAAAATTGGTAGCCGAAGAGTCTAACAGAAGTAGTGAGAACATAGACAAAGACATGAATAAAGGGCCTTTTGTAGCTGTTGTCGGTGTTGCGAAGGGAGTTGCAGATTCGGGAGCTCCCATCCAGCTAGTCCCCTTTAACAGGGAGGAGTTTGTAGGCAAAAGAAAGAGAGCAGAATCCTGGAAGAGAGCAAATCCTTATTCTTCTGCGGCTCCTGTAGCCACTGCTGGGAAAGGAAAGGGTTGCAAGGAGAGCAGAAGTCGGAACATGCCAAAGATAAAGAACCAGAAAGAGTCGGAAGAACTGAAGAGAACCACGGAAAAACTGGAACGTGTTTTGGCTGAAAGGAATTTGTTCCAGCAAAAGGTTTGGGCAACACCTTACCACTAGGGATAAGAAGAGGTCTTTGTAAGCAAAGGCCTAGGGCAGTCCCTCCTAGTGCTGGGACCCTTAACCCCCAACCATAAAGTTAATTTTGTTGCTCCCTCATAACTGTAATTTTGCTACTGTTACAAATTGTAATATAAATGTCTTTGTTTTCTGATGGTCTTAGGCAACCCCTTGTAAAAAGAGTCATTTGACTCCCCATGGTCCTGACCCACAGGTTGTGAACCACTGGACTAGGGTGTTGCTATTTTGGTGATTTCTTTCATGCACTGAAGCTTTTAAACAAAATCCCCATCCACCAGACTGTGGTATGTCTCAGATTAAGTGGACCCTAGTGTCCTTTCCCTCTATGTTGTAGGTTTGACAAGAGATTTTGTGTAGGTACAATAAAGTATTACAAATAATGGAATCACAGGGTAGATTAGGAATGGTTTGGAGTACTCTAGCTTTTGGTTGTATATTGGGTCATTGACTTCCTCTTTCTTGGGCTACAGGTAGAGGAGCTGGAACAGGAGAAAAACCACTGGCATTCTGAATTTAAGAAAGCTCAACATGAATTGGTGACCTATAGTACCCAGGAGACAGAAGGCTTGTACTGGAGCAAGAAGCACATGGGTTATCGCCAAGCTGAATTCCAGATTCTGAAAGCCGAGCTAGAAAGAACCAAAGAGGAGAAGCAAGAACTGAAAGAGAAACTGAAAGAGACAGAGTCACACCTGGAAGTATTGCAGAAGGCCCAGGTCTCCTTCCGGAACCCAGAGGGAGATGACCTAGAAAGGTTAATTACTAGGGTTTAGTTATCAGCTTGTGAGTACTAATGGGAATTATCCGCTGAGACCCCCAGTTGCTGGGAGGAAGCCTTAATTCATAGACCACTACAGATTGAGTAATTATTTCTTAGAAAGCCGCAGCCAGTCTCCCAGTGTTTGATGGCATGGTGCTTTCAGACTTCTTTCTATTTAGTGGAGACAGAATTGTAAGAAATGAGGGCCCATTTTGAAGGGACTTCATTTTATTCCGTTGCCTAATGACTTCATGTCATCTCTTCTCCTCCTGCCCCTTCACTCCATCATACAGGGCTTTGGCCAGGCTCACTCGGCTACGTGTCCACGTCAGCTATCTCCTTACTTCTGTCCTCCCTCACTTGGAGCTTCGTGAGATCGGGTATGACTCAGAACAAGTGGATGGGATCCTGTACACAGTGCTGGAGGCAAATCACATACTGGACTGAGCACCAGACTATATATCCTCACGTAGCTTTCTTTTCTCCCTTCTGCCTGTGTACTGAATGTCCTCCCTTGTCTTGTCTCTCCTTTCTCCTCTTCTCCCATCCTACCCTTCTCCCCAGACCCCAGCCTTTTTCTTTCTCTTTCACCTTTATGCCTTATATGGAGAATCTTTGAATGAGTCCTGGCTCTTAATCAATGTGCTTCACATTTATGGTGGGTGTGAAGAAAGAGGCCCATTAAACTGCCTTTTAAGAGTTCAGGAGCAGAAAAGCAATAGTCACCAAGTTATCTAGTAGATACTTGGCCTGTTTAATATTCTTGATAATGGTTTATATTAATTTAGGTTAAATCAGTCAGCAAATGTTGGGTCCAATGTACTTGGTGGGATAAGTAATGATTTCAGCCCTGCCAAGGTTCTAACAATCTAATTGGAATAACAAGGCACACCAAGTTAACTAACTCTACAGAGAAGGGTATGGTGTGTATGAGTGGTATGCACATGACACGGAAGATAAAGGAGAGTGGTTTAAAGTGGTTTAAAGGAAGGCAGTACACCGTAAGTGGGACCTAAATGAAGCTTTCAAGAGTGAACATGACAACACTCTTAATGATGGTTGGTGCTTAGGTGATAGGATTATGGTTGATGATTTTTTTCTTCCTATCTTCTTGCCCTGTTCAAATTTTTCTCTAACATTCTTGTTGCTCTTCTTACATTACAAAATAAATTGTTTTGAAAGCTAACAAGTAGGCTTGAATTTGGGTGTCAAATGAGACATTTATGAAAGTATGATGTAATTTTACATTTATAATTAATGTTGAGTTTAATATTACCTCTGGAGATACAGCATAAACAAATGTGCCAAAAAATCCAGAATGTGAAAAAATGTGTTTGGTAAGAGTGATGTTAAAGTAAAGGGAACCCACCAACCAACTCACCAATTCTCCATGGTATTTCTATTGTAATAACAAATACGTTAAAATAAATATATAAGGATCTAAATCTTAAATTTCAGGTAGCAGGGGAGATATTTTAGGGTAGAAAGATTTAGTTACAACCCTTCTCTATATGCCTACCTACTTTCTAGGCTATATAGAGTGAGAGATAGACCTCAGAGTACAGAAGTCGTACATCTTATGCACGTGTAAAGAAGATGTTCTGTGAATCCATTGCTTTATTATATTTATATAGTATATAGTCTCCAAAGAGCTAAGGTACTCCTGAACGGTCACTGAGCAGTGAACACTATATATAGATACCTATGTATAGCTCAGCATTGGAAACCAGGAAGTAAAAGATAGGGATAACAGAAGGTGGGATCCACCATCAGTAAGAGGATTCTCTAGTACAGACCAAACACGCTGGATAGTCATTCTGTTTTCCTCAGTAGATTAACTTCAGAAGACTATCCTTACAATACTTTACCTCCTTTGAAAGGAAGCCCATCGTAGATAGATATCCCTGTGAGTCTGTGGATGATATGGAGAGGCCAGTAGCCAGGCTTCACCATCAGAATGGTACTCAAACATAGCTCTGCTCCACCACTCTACCTCAAGCTCTAGCAGGCTGCATCATGAGCTTTCGTCGGAACTGTTTGCATGAGTATATCCAAGGCCTCCATTGTCTCTATGGGATTGCTGGCAAGGGAAGGGTAATATGTGCAATTATTTTCTCAGTGTACTCATCACATAGGGACTGGGAGAGGTGGGACTTTGCCCAGGTAAGAATAGTAGGAATGGGAGGTCGGGAGAGGACTATCAGGGAATGGGAAGTTCAGCTTGTGGAGCTGTTTGTTGGATGAGTGTGTGTGTGTCGGGGGGTGCAAATAATAGAGCTTTAATGGGGAAGAAAGATCGAAAACTTAACTCATCCTTACCAGTGCTTCCTGACTGTGCAAACTTTTCTGGTCAGCCTGTGTTTTTCAATCTAGGCTGCATCTTCCAACAACACTCGCCCATGTGAGTCTGTCCAGTCCAGTAACAAGAGCTATTGCTTTGTTACCTATTTACTGGAAGCCACCACCACCACCACAGACACTACACTCACAGTTAAAATGCTAGCCTCTTACAAATGTCCCACAAGACCGGCTGCCTACCTCTACTTTGTCTCAGCAGTCCTTCGTCATTTGCTATGTTCTCTGGCATGCTTGGTTTCCTAACCAGAAACACATCAGGCGAACCTCAGGGGCTGCGCTGGTCTGTCTGTTGTCTAATCCATCCTTTACCCTTACTGCAATGAAGGGACTCTCTAGGGCGGACAATCCACTTTGAAAGGTGGCCCATCGCAGATATTCTTGTGAGTCTTGAACTCGTGTTAAATACCACTGTGGAAAGAAAGATTGAAGACTGTTGCCCATCCTTACCAGAAGCCGTGATTTAGTATGAAGTTGGATACTGACAATAAAGCAAGCACATGAGTCTCCTCCTGGCTTTCCTCTTAGGTTAACCTAAATCTCTTTACAAATGTTTCTCTTTTACGTGCCACAGTTAGCATGTAGGCACTTATTCTCTCATTTCTTAACAATACAGTAGATTCCTAATTGGCCTCCCTTGTTTCCTACCTTCATTCCTCAATATGCACTTCTTAATATCACTAAATCTATTTAAAAGCTCAACTTTATCAGGTCATATCTCTGCTCAAAGACCTGCTATTGCTCACTATTGACCACAGAATGCTGTGTAAATTCTTTAGAATGGTTCTCAAGCCTCGTGGTGTCTGTGATAACCACCCTTTCTGGTCACTCATCTTCCAACAAGGGACACACAAGCTATATTCCACACACATGGGACCTGTCAGTTTCTGAATGCACCTTGAAATTTGTCCTCTGCCTATGCTATTCCAGTTCTGGAATGTTCTCCTTAATCATCTTTTCTTTGGTTCAAATGCCAACTTATTTTTGAAAATTCCTCTCACCCAGGAAGGCATGAAATATTTCTCTGAACATTTAAGCCTTGTGTCATTTATAAGACTTGTACCATAAACTTCCTGATCCTATGTTCCCTATTAGAAAGCTCCAGATTGATATTCAACTGCCTACTTGACATTTACACTTAGATATCTCGCAGACATTTCAAGTAAATCATGTTAAAAATAAACAGTGACATCCCCAGGACTATTCCCTCCCCCACAATTTTATTCATGTTAGAAAATGGCACCTCCTCCTACCCTGTTGCTTCAACTAGAAACCTGGAAGTCATCTTTACTTCCTCTTCTCTCGTTCCCCACATCCAGTCTGTCAACAAATCTGTTGTTTCTAGTTCCAAAGCATATTCTTGAGTTTACTCACTTTTACCACAACAACCGTAGTCCAAACTCCCATCAGTTTTTGGCCTTGTATCATAACGGCTAATAGAGACACCGGACCCTTCCTTGTTCTCATAGCTGTCTTATCACTAGAATAGTATGGTTTTCAAAATAGATTACAAATCAAGTCATGTGATTCTCAGCTTAAAGACAATGACTCCTCATCTCACTTAGAGCACAATCCACCTCGGCTAACAGTGCCCTACGAGAGTCCTACCTCTTACATTTGTCTCAGTGGTCTTTCATCGTTTCCACTTTCCTCCTGCACACTTGGCTTCCATTGCAACATATCAAGCTCTCACCTAAGCTCAGACCATCACCTATACTGTGCCTTCTCCTGAGATGTCCTTTACCCACTCTGCTCCTTTGGGAAGGCTGTTTCCAGTCTTGGCATGGTTCACTCTTCTTGCTTCGATCTCGTTCCCAGAAAGGCCTTGCCCTTTTCCCCAATTTCTACCCAATTATCTTCCCACAATTCCCTTGTTTTGTTTCTAATTCATAGCAAGCTTGTAGACTTGGCCATTTTCATCCATTCAAGAAATACTCATTGGGCACCTACTATGTGCTGTGTGATCCCCAGTGGTGAATATAACACACATTGTTCCTATATACCTGTTTCAGTAAGTTCTATATGGCCATGCTTGGTTTGCTAACCACTGTATCCTACTGCTTACCATAGTATCTGGGATATAGGAAATGAACAATAAATGATTGTTATGAATGGTTTAATGATATGTTTTGTTCATATCTCCATCTCAGTGATCTAAACAATGTCCCATTCATGGGAGATGGTGAATAAATATGAGTGAGATAGATAACAGCCCTGGGCACTAACCTCTGAAAATGAAAGACCTGACACAATAGGTGCTGCTAGCTGTAGGAGTGAGGTCGCTGTGAGTAGTCTAGTAGTTACTGTTTAGCAACTTTTCTGTATGAGACAGTAGACTGTGAAAGATAAAGGGGAACTGAGTGTTCTTCACACAAACAACCTGAATAGATATTGAGAAGTACAAAATGTAACCAGAAGGCTGCCAAACAGACCAGATCTTGAGAGTAAGAACCAAAGAGAAAAAAAATTACTAAGAACTCCTCTCCGGTCTTTTCAAGAGTGAGGGTGGTTCCTTGGGGCTGTAAAAGGAAGAGCTATTCACAAGCTAAGAACAGAGCAAGTCTGAAGGAAACAAGTTCTAGGCGTGGGTTAGGTCAGCACATACTTGTCATATGAACAGATGGGTACCAGGATCATGAGCGGACCAGTGACCCTGCAGCGTCAGGAGCCTTTGTTTACTCATCGTTGGTGCTTATACATTATCTATCTAGCTTAACAATTTAGAGGCAGAGGAGGCTGGGTTCTTAGTTCCCAGGGGCAGTCTCAAGATAGAACATGTTTAAGAATTCTATTCTGTGAAGGAAAGCTACTTTCTGTAGCACATTAGGAGTGAAGAATAGCAGAGGAGTAAAGTCATAGTGTAAGATCGTGCTAAGGCGAGCATGGTTTCCCCTAAAGACGGGCATGGTTCATGAGGACCACCTTACTGTACAAGTTATATTGGGAACCATCCAAATGCTAGAATTCAAAAGTCAGTTTGGGCTGCAGAAGATGGCTCAGTAATTAAGAGAGCTTGTAGAGATTAAGTGCTCTTGTAGAAAGAGGTTCCCAGAACCCATATTAGGGAACTTGAAATTGCCTAGAATTCCAGCTTCAGAGGATCTGAACCCTTTCCTGGTGCCACAGGCACCCATTTAGACATATGTACAGACACACATGAATAGAAATAAAACAGATCTTTCAAAAAGTCAGTGTAGGCCTGGAGAGATGGTTCAGCAGGTAAGAGCACTGACTGCTTTTCCGAAGGTCCTGAGTTTGGATCCCAGCAACCACATGGTGGCTCACAACCACCCACAATGAGATCTGACGCCCTCTTCTGGTGCATCTGAAAACAGCTACAGTGAATCATGCTGGAGCGAGTGGGACGGGAGAGCAGCCACACATATGATGGCTCACGGCCATCTGTACAGCTACAGTGTACTCGTACATATAAAATAAATAAAATAAATCTTTTTTTAAAAAAAATGTCAGTGAAAGGTTGTAAGCTCAGCGTTCAAGAGGCTGAGGCACAAAGATCCAGAGTCAAGGCCAGCCTTGTCTGCATAGTGAGAACAGGTCTCAAAAGTCAAAGCACATGTTTGGATAAGTGTAAGAACTGACCTGAGAGTCTTGGGCATGCAAAAGTTAGTTAATCAGTGAGACATGACTAGCAATTTATTTTACTTATTGGTACTATTGAAGTAGGGCTTTGTGTATGCTAAATATACATGGCACTAGTGAGCTGTAACCCCAATCCAGTTTTATAATGGAAAATAAAGTCTGAAGATCAAATTTTTGTTACTCACCATATTGGTGTGAATCACTGTAAACTCCCAACCCGCTTTTAGATAATGTAGTACAAATGCTTTGGTTGCTTCCTACATGCCGAACACATTTCATATATCTGTCCATCGTGTTCTGAAGGGCATTAGAAAATAACTTAAAGAATCAGAAAAAGTGCCCAACGCCCCAAGTCTGCTCATCCAGATGGACCCTCAAAACCTAAAAGAGTACAATGTAAAGAGAGACCTTTCCAGTTAGAGGGAATAATATAATCACATGATAGTAACCGAAATATAGGAACACACAGAAAGCTCAAAGTGAATGTGCACTTGAAGTACAAGGAACAGAATGAATCAAGAACTTGGCACTGCTTTAGGAGGCTCAGAATTAGAAACGTGGCTGTTGAAAGCTCCTAAACAGTCCCTACGTTCAAAAAGTTAGCCCCAGTGGGCTGTGCCCTTGGACCGAGTTCTTCTCTAGCAGCAGGACCTGGTGAATGATTAGTTTTCTTCCACAATTACAGGAATAGGTAAAAGAGCTATCTCACTCTCACTTTCTTTCCCAGCTTATTCTATTGATAGAACTGCACGAATAGAAATGTATCCAAGACCTTTAGGGAAAGAATCTTGAAAAGCTTTGACCTGGAAAAGACAGTTGCCCATCTAAACTCAATTCAGATCCATGATAGAGCGTATGTATACTTCACTGGCCTGGTGACACAGCTTAGTGGGCAAAGGCACCTTGTTGCTCACCCTACCTTGTTCAGTTCCCAGAACCCACAAGGGGAAAACCAACTCTCTTAAATTGTCCTCTGACCTCCACACACGTCCATGGTATGTGTAGCCATGTGGCATGTGTTCTCTTGCCATTCTTTGAGGTAGAGGCAGAAAGATCAAAAGTTCAAAGCTAGTTGCAGTAGCAGCTAAATAACCAAATAAGGAGTTGAGGCCAGCCTGGACTAGACAGTGTGTGTGTGTGTGTGTGTGTGTGTGTGTGTGTGTGTGCGCGCGTCCGTGATTTGTTATTCCCGTACAGAACAGGCACTGTCACCAGCATGTTTAGATATGAGTTAATGATTTCGAATTTGCTGCACGCCAAGACTGCACAGGGATTCTCCCTATTTTACAGACCAGAAAGTCAAGTGTAGAGAATTGACAAGGGTTTCTCAAAATGTTAAGGAAAAATCTAAATCCAGGCTTGTCTGACCCCAGAAACCTTGCTCTTTGACCACTGCTCCATATAACCAGTCTAATTTTCTCCTTTGGGTAGGAAAAAAAATGCTAAAAGGGAGCCCACACTGAACAGAGTGGTCGCAAATCACATACAATGTTTAACTGCCCTCATGATCGGAAATCGTTCGCTTGTGTAACGAATATCTCTCCAAACAACCTGGAAATTCATTTCCTCTTGACTGGGTTTTTCACTCGGGCTGTTCCTTGGCAACTTTCCTGATATCAAAACAGTTGTCGGGATCCTATTCCTACACTCCGGGAGGTCTTGGACTTGCTGCCCCCTGCCTGGGGTGTTCTCGCTGGCTTCTTTGCCCCCCCCCCCCCTTCCCAGACTATGCTGAGTTGGGCAAGTCTCAGGGAGTGAAAAAGCGACACTTAAGAACATACTAGTTTATTATTACACAGTGAAGAGTAAAATTAACCACACGAGATGTCCTGGAATTGCCAATGGGATGGTAGCACCCCCTTGCTTATACCCTGTCTGCCTTTTTCTTATTTCCCTGCCTGCCATCCTCATCTTTGAAGCTGCTGAATCATCTACTTGAAGGATGTGTGTGCCTTAGTCCAAACAAAAGCTCCTGCTGCCCAGTGGCTCTCAATTACTGCTGTAGTTTTGTTATTTTTTGAAAATTGGATTCTTCTGGCTCCATTCAGGGCTAAATGGAAACATGAGTGCAGTTTCTGTTGTCAGTGGCTGATCTGTGGCTGAATATGTTTCTCTTCCCACAGAAATGTACTTGGTTTTTAAGTCAAAGTCTTTAAACCAAGGGATTAGGAAATTCCCAGTATCATCCTTTGTGGAAGCTGCTACTCCCTTCTCTCGAACCCTACTGGGTAATTCCAGGAGTAAACTCAGGAGGCTGCAAGGAGCATTTTTTTTTTTTTGTACTTTTAGAGCACTACCCTTTGCCTTTGCCTCCAGCATCTCCCACTGAACTTTTTTCAAATATTTTAGAGTGGTAAGTATG
>JADRCD010121409.1:0-12784 GCA_019843815.1 Montemys delectorum
GCTGTACTACAGAGCAATTGTGATAAAAACTGCATGGTATTGGTACAGTGACAGGCAGGTAGATCAATGGAACAGAATTGAAGACCCAGAAATGAACCCACGCACCTATGGTCACTTGATCTTTGACAAAGGAGCTAAAACCATCCAGTGGAAAAAGGACAACATTTTCAACACATGGTGCTGGCTCAACTGGCGGTTATCATATAGAAAAATGCAAATCGACCCATTCCTTTCTCCTTGTACAAAGCTCAAGTCCAAGTGTGTCAGGGCTTGGACATCAAACCAGATACATTGAAACTAATAGAAAAGAAAGTGGGAAAGAGCCTCAAGCAAATGGGCACAGGGGAAAATTTCCTGAAGAGAACACCAACAGCTTCTGCTCTGAGATCAAGAATTGACAAATGGGATCTCATAAAGTTGCAAAGCTTCTGTAAGGCAAAAGACACTGTCAATGGGACAAAACGGCAACCAACAAATTGGGAAAAGATCTTTACCAACCCTATATCTGATAGAGGGCTAATATCCAATGTATACAAAGAACTCAAGAAGTTAGACTCCAGAGAACCAAATAACCCTATTTTAAAATGGGGTACAGAGCTAAACAAAGAATTTTCAACTGATGAACATCGAATGGCTGAGAAGCACCTAAAGAAATGTTCAACATCCATAGTCATCAGGGAAATGCAAATCAAAACAACTCTCAGATTCCACCTCATACCAGTCAGACTGGTTAGGATAAAAGACTCAGGTGACAGCACATGCTGGAGAGGTTGTGGAGAAAGAGGAACACTCCATTGCTGGTAGGATTGCAAACTGGTACAACCACTCTCAAAATCAGTGTGGTGGTTCCTCCGGAAATTGGACATAGTTCTACCAGAGGACCCAGCTATACCACTCCTGGGCATATACCCAGAAGATGCTCCAACATGTAATAAGGACACATGCTCCACCATGTTCATAGCAGCCTTATATATAGTAGCCAGAAACTGGAAACAACCCAGATGTTCCTCAACAGAGGAATGGATACAGAAATTGTGGTACATCTACACAATGGAGAACTACTCAGCTATTAAAAACAATGAATTTATGAAATTTTTAGGGAAATGGATGGATCTGGAGAATATCATCCTGAGTGAGGTCACCCAATCACAAAAGAACACACATGATATGCACTCTCTGATAAGTGGATATTAGCCCAGAAGTTTGGAATACAGGAAGAACAACCCACAAACCACAAGAAACTCAAGAAGAAGGAAGACTAAAAGGTGGACATTTCATTCCTTCTTAAAGGGGGGAACCAAATACTCACAGAAGGAGTGGCAGAGATTAACTATGGAGCAGAGACTGAAGGAAGGACAAGCCAGCCTAAATATAGCTATCTCCTGAGAGGCTCTGACAATACCTGGCTAATACAGGTATAGAAGCTCACAGCCATCCATTGAACTGAGTACATGGTCACCAATGAAGGAGTTAGTGAAAGGACCTAAGGAGCTGAAGGGTTTGCAGCCCCTTAGGACGAACAACAATATGAACTAACTAGTACCCTCAAAACTCCCAGGGACTCAACCACCAACGAAGGACTATATACATGGTGGGACTGATTGTTCTGGCAGCATGCATATAGTAGAGGATTGCAAATTCGATCATCAATAGAAAGAGAGGACCTCGCCCCAGTGAAGGTTCTGTGCCCCAATGTAGGAGAGGGTGGAATGGCAGGCATGGGTGGGGGGGAGGCAACAGGGGTTGTTGTGTTTGTTTGTTTGTTTGTTTGAGAATTTAAAAAAAAAAAAACCCTAACTAAGATAGAAGTTGGTACCAGGAACTGGATACTGCAGTGATAGGCTAGACCATACTTTTGTTTTGAAGAATGTGGATTTGGGAATTCTGGGTTAGAAAAGCAGTGGAATGCTTTAAGCACAGCTTTATGGCCAAACTAATAGGAGCATCGAAGAAATGTTGGTGAGGGTGATTTGAACTAAGGGGGCCTGTGTCAAGAGGTTCCAGAGGAGAAGGATATTAATATGTGTCCTAGAGATCATTCTTGTTATATTTTGGTAAAGAATAGGGTTGTTTCCCAGCCGTTGTCCAAAAGACTTGTCTGAGGCTAAATTAAAGAACTATGGCCATTTCAGACATTTGGACGTTTGGACATTTGCACATTTGGACAATGTCAGAGGACATTTCCAAACAACCTAGCATTGACTGTTGCATAGATATTACTGACCAGTCTTATGCAGATCTATAATGAAAGGAAGTAACCTAAACAAGGAAAAATATGAAATGAACAGTTAGAGGAGAAAGGAGCACCAGGAGGCGCAAACATATTGAAGTAAAAAACAATGTCAAGTGGAATAAAGTGAGTGATAACCTCAGAGCAAGACCCAATCCAGCTAAGCTTCCAACTTGTCGAAAGGAATTAGATAAAAGTTAAAAGGAATTAAAGAAAAGCTTAGAGCCAGGTATGACAGTACACAACTTTAATCCCAGAACTCTGAAGGCAGAAACTGGGGAATGTCTGAGTTCAAGGCCAGCCTGGTCTACACAGCAAGTTCCAGGACAGCCAACCTTGGACAGTGAAGGAAAACATCAAATTTCAGCTTGTGAAAATGTAATTCAACACTGGGGTCATGTTCCAGCCCCAGCAAGCAACAGAACTTGGCAGCTTCAGCCAAGGGGTTCTGGCTTTAGAATGAAGACTATAAGAAAATAATTATAGACTCTCCCTCTGTGACTAAGGAAAGACATTGAGACCAGGAATGTGTCAGGAATGTCCCTGCATGGAGTCCTAGAGAGACCATTATATGAAATTGTGAGAGTGAAGCTTGAATTGTCTTGGAGACACCAAGATACTGGAGATATCAGAGCTGTGAGATATCTGCCAAGGAAAGCTCCTAACAGAGAGAAGAAACAGCCAAGAGAGAGAAATGTGTAGTAGTCAACAAAGCAGAAAGTAGTTGTTGATCTGAAGAATGCTTTGACATCAGACATGAAGATGCAGTTTGGAGTTTGCCCAACTGATTTTCAGTCTCCTTTTGGTCCAGGATTTCCTCACTATGCATGCTACCTTTCTTGCATTTTGGAATGGTAATGAATATCCTGTCCCACTATATGTTGGAAGTATATGATTGCTTTTTTATTTTTATTTTATAGGGGCTTACAGTTAAGATTACCTTGAGTCATGCCGGGCGGTGGTGGCGCACGCCTTTAATCCCAGCACTTGGGAGGCAGAGTCAGGTGGATTTCTGAGTTCAAGGCCAGCCTGGTCTACAGAGTGCGTTCCAGGACAGCCAGAGCTATACAGAAAAACTCTGTCTCGAAAATAAAAAAAAAAAAATTAAAAAAAATTAAAAAAAAAAAAAAGATTGCCTTGAGTCTCAGAAGAGACTTTGAACATTGGAGTTTTAAACACAATTAAGACTGTGACAGAACACAGATGGTGAGTTTTGAAGTTACATTGATTGTATTTCTGCATTATGATATGGCTACAAGCCTATGGGGACCCGGGAGTAGAATGTGGTAGTTTGAATGAAAATGTTCCCCATGGGCTTATAGGGAGTGGTGTGTTAGGAGGTGTGGTCTTGTTGAAGTAAGTGTAGACTTGGAGATGTGCTCTGAGTTTTCAGATGCTCAAGTCAAGCCCAGTATCCCATTCTCTCCTTCCGCCTGACAATTCAGATGTAGAACTCTCAGCTCCCATTCCACCTACATGCCACCATACTTCCCACCATGACAATAATTGACTAAGCCTATGAACTGGAAGGTAGGCTCAATTAAACTGATTCCTTTAAAAGAGTTGCTGCCAGGCAGTGGTGGCACTTGGGAGGCAGAGGCAGGCGGATTTCTGAGTTAAAGGCCAGCCTGGTCTACAGAATGAGTTTTGGGACAGCCATAGCTATACAGAGAAACCCTGTCTTGAAAAAACCAAAAATAAAAAAAGAAAGAAAGAAAAATGTATAAAAGAGTTGTCATTGCTATGATGTCACTTCATAGCAACAAAAATCCTAAAACAACGACCAAGTAGGCTTCATCCCAGAGATGCAGGGATGGTTCAACATACAAAAATCAACCAATGTAATCCACCATATAAACAAACTGAAAGGATAAAAGTACATGTTCATCTTATTAGGTGCTAAAAATATCTTTGACAAAATCCAACACCTTTCATGAGAAGACTTAGCAAGATTACGGATACGAGGAACATATAAAAACATACCTAGAGGCAATTTACATTAAATTAAATGGAGAGAAATGTAAAGCAACTCCCCTAAACTCAGGAACAAGAAGAGGCTGCCCACTCTTTCCATATCTGCTCAGTATAGTAGCTGACGTTTTAAATAGGGCAATATGACAACTAAAAGAGATCAAGGGGGTACAAATTGCAAAGGAAGAAAAGTATTGCTATTTACAGATGATATGACAGTATGCATAAGCTACCCCCAAAACTCTACCAGGGAACTCCTACAGTTGATAAGCACTTTCAGCAAAGTGGCTGAATACAAGATTAACTAAAAAATTAGAAAAAACAAGAACAACAACAAAAAAATTACCTTCTGTATACAAATATGTGTAAGTTAGGACTGGTTTGTCCTCCCAGACCCATGCTCCCAAAAACACCCAGACTCAAACTATATTTACAAAACCTTGGCCATATAGCTAGGCTCTTTTTTGAGTAGATTATAACAAAATAACCAATTTATTCTAATCTACATTCTGCCACGTAGGTGATTATCTGTGCTCAGGTAGCAGGCATCCATCTTGCCATGTCTTTTTTTTTTTTTTTTTTTTTTTTGATTTAAGTTTTATTGCATTGTGATGAGAAAAGATACATGATTTCAATATATCTGAATTTGTTAACATTTTAAAACATGTTTTAAGTAAATAGAATTAAATCACATTCTTGTTTCCCTTTTGTATCCCAACTCCTCCCAGAGACCCCCCTCTTCAAAACCTACAATATCTTCTTTGTCATATTCTTTAAAATTTATAAGATATTATAACAATAAAAATGAATATTATAAAAGTTGTTTGATATAAAACAACAATCAATTTCACAGTCTTATGTAGATGCTTGTCTACAGCAATACTGAAAATACATACGTTTTTCTAAACATAAATTTTAAATAACTGCAAACATATTAACTGTATATTTTAAAATAATACATCACCACTAGTATTTTCTTAAATGAACATAAATATATAAAGTCTTTTTGTTTGTTTGTTTGTTTGTTTGTTTTATATTTAGTAGAGCTTAAAATCTTGGCTCTTACTGTGGTACAAGCCCAAAATAAGAACAATTTTTAGACATTGGATTTCATTGTAATAAGGCTGTACTTCAATGACCCTCACATCACCAAAGGATTTTACCTCCATCATAGCTAAGCTGAGAGTTGACAGTTCTGCTGCACCAAGGAATGAATTGTAGGCTTGATTTTTGGATACAGACTTCCTGCTATGGTCAAAGCTATTTGACTTGAGTGAGTGACTTTATTCTCAGCCCACAGAGAACAGGTTACATTCATTTAAGAAATGATGAGTGTATTAAGATGATCTATTCATAAAGTTTCACCAACTGTTTCAATGAACAATGGTTCTGCTTGGAGGGTGGTACAGACATTAGGTGAGGGTAAGAATCTGGTTCATTGGCTGTGATAATTTGGAAAAGCCTTCATCTCAGAGAAAGAGTAACTTATAAAGTCCTCTTCTTCAAACTTGATACAAGAGTTACAAACTTCAAGCAAAGCATTCAGTCTCACTCTTTGTTGTTCTCTTACAAGCCACTTCCCAATTTAATTGTCTATGTTTCTTTTCGCCATATAAATAAATATTTTTGAAATATGTAAGCTGTTCTGAAAACCATAGTATAGTGTAAAAACATAAAATAAACAATACTACTAACAGAGAGGCTGAGATAGGAGAGTTGACAATTGTCTTTTTTTTTAAGATTTATTTATTATTATGAATAAGTTCACAGTAGCTGTCTTCAGACATACCAAAAAAGGGTTACGGGTGGTTGTAAGCCACCATGTGGTTGCTGGGATTTGAACTCAAGACTTTCAGGAGAGCAGTCAGTGCTCTTACCCACTAAGCCATCTCACCAGCTCCATCTTGCCACATCTTTCCAGACAAATCTCTCATGCTTGGCACTATTCCAGAATTCTTTCTGCCACCTGGATATCTTACATCCTATTTTCTGCCTAAGCCACAAGCCACGAGATTTAATATTGACAGATCCAACACCCATACAAACATAAGATATTCTCTGTACACAAATGGACAGAGAAAGAAATGAGAAAAACACCTTTCACAATAGGCACAAATAATGTAAAATATCTTGAGGTAACTCTAAACAAACAAATGAAAAACTTGTATGATAAAAATTTCAAGAATTTGAAGAAGGAGACTGAAAAAGATATCAGAAGTTTGAAAGATCTCCCATGCTCATGGATTGGAAGGATCAACATAGTAAAGATGTCCATCCTATCAAAAACAATCTACAGATTCAATGCAATCCCCAATTAAGGGCGGTTGCGACTTGGACGACTAAAGGAAAATGGGTCAAAGTCAGAGTAGTGGCCATGGTCTTGGGGGTGGCAAGAAGGATGACAAGTATAAGAAAAAAAAGTACGGACCTCCTGTCCCAACTAGAGTAGGGAAAAAGAATAAGAAAACGAAGGGACCGATGCTGCCAGCAAACTGCCACTGGTAACACCTCACACTCAGAGCCGCCTGAAACTACTGAAGCTAGAGAGACTAAAAGAGCATCTTCTCATGGAGGAAGAATTCATTAGAAATCAGGAACAGAAGAAACCATTAGAAGAAAAGCAAAAGGAGGAAAGATCAAAGTGGATGATCTCATGGGGACCCCCATCTCTGTAGGAACCTTAGAAGAGATCATTGATGATAATCATGCCATTGTGTCCACATCGGTGGGCTCCGAACACTACATCAGCATCCTATCATTTGTAGACAAGGATCTGCTGGAACCAGGCTGTTCAGTCCTGCTCAGCCACAAGGTGCATGCTGTAATAGGGGTGCTAATGGATGACACCGATCCCCTGGTCACGGTGATGAAGGTGGAAAAGGGCCCCCAGGAAACTTGTGCAGATATTGGGGGACTGGACAACCAGATCCAGGAAATTAAGAAATCCGTGGAGCTTCCTCTTACCCATCCTGGGTATTATGAAGAGATGAGGATAAAGCCCCCTAAGGGGTCATTCTCTACAGTATGCCAGGAACAGGTAAAATTCTATTGGCTAAAGCAGTAGCAAACCAAACTTCAGCCACTTTCTTGCAAGTGGTCGGCTCAGAGCTTATTCAGAAGTACCTAGGTGACCGGCCCAAACTCGTTCAGGAGCTCTGGCAGGTTGCTGAAGAACACGCACCATCCGTTGTATTCATCGATGAGATCGACACTATTGGTACCAAAAGATATGATTCAAACTCTGGAGGTGAGAGAGAAATTCAACGAACAGTGTTGGAACTGTTGAACCAATGGGATGGATTTGATTTGAGGGGAGATGTAAAAGTTATCATGGCCACAAACTGAATAGAAACTCTGGATCCAGCACTTATCAGACCAGGTCGCACTGACTGGAAGATTGAGTTCGCCTTGCCTGATGAAAAGACCAAGAAGCGTATATTCCAGAGTCACAGAAGCAGGATGACACTGGCTGATGATGTAACCTTGGATGATTGATCATGGCAAAGGATGACCTCTCTGGGGCTGACATCAAGGCAATCTGTACAGAAGCTGGCTTGATGGCCTTGCAGGAATGCAAAATGGAAGTAACAAATGAAGACTTCAAAAATCTAAAGAGAACGTTCTTTATAAAAAACAAGAAGGCACCCCTGAGGGGCTGTACTTCTAATGACCCCCAGTCATCTTCAGGGACGGGAAGCTGCCCCAAGGAATCCATTTCCAGTTAATTATTGCTAGTAAAAAGCCTGCATGGTGGAGGATGCGGTGCAGGCTGTCTCCATCTGTTGTTGGTCATTGTGCTTTGCTGCTCTCTACTCCCAATAAAAGACTGTCCTGGTTTGCTTTCAACTGAGAGAGAGGGGGGGGGAGGGAGAGAGGATCCCCAATTAAAATTCTGATATGATTCTTTACAAACCCTGAAAAGACAATTCTCAACTTCATATGGAAAACAAACAAACAAACAAACAAACAAAAAACCTAGGACAGATGATACAATCCTGAACAATAAATGAACTGCTAAATGTGCCATCATGCCCAGTATAAAACTGTACTATAAAACCATAGTAACAAAAGCCAGCCACATGGTATTAACATAAAAATAGTCACTCAGTTAATCACTAGAATTGAACTAAGTCCCAGACATAAATCCACACACCTGATTTTTGATAAAGAAGCTAAAATTGTGCAATGGAAAAAAGAAAGCATCTTCAACAAATGGTGCTCGTCTAAGTGGATGTCAGTATGTAGAAGAATGCAATTAGACCCATACCTATCACTCCACACAAAACCCAAGTCCAAGTGTTTCAAATACTTAAACATAAAAGCAGATACACAGAATCTGATAGAAGAGAAAGTAAGAAATGGTCTTGAACACACTGGCACAGGAGACAACTTCCTAAACAGAACACTAACAGTTCAAGCCTCTTAAGATTAACGATTAATAAATAGGACTTCAGGAAACTGAAAAACTTTTGGAAGGCAAAGAACACCATCAATCCAAGTTTAAAATGGAGTACAAATCAGCCTGGCAGTGATGGCTCATGCCTTTAATCCCAGCACTTGGGAGGCAGAGGCAGGCGGATTTCTATGTTCGAGGCTAGCTTGGTCTACAGAGTGAGTTCCAGGACAACTAGGGATATACAGAGCACTTGGGAGGCAGAAACAGGTGGATTTCTGAGTTCGAGGCCAGCCTGGTCTACAGAGTGAGTTCCAGGACAGCCAGGGCTACACAGAGAAACCCTGTCTCGAAAGTACAAAAAAAAAAAAAATGAAAAATGGAGTAGAGATAATTTTCAAAAGAGGAATCTCAAACGACTGAGAAACACTTAAAGAAATGTTCTCAACTTCCTTATCCAACAGGAAAATGTAAATCAAAACTACTTTGAGATTCCATGTTGCACCTGTCAGAATGGCTAAGATTAATAACACAAGTGACAGCTCATGATAGCAAGGATGTGGAGCAAAGTCGGGGGGGGGGTTTCTTTTTGCTGGTTGGAATGCAAATTCATACAACCACTATGAAAATCAATATAGTAGTTCCTCAGAAGATCAGGAATCTATCTCAGTTCCAGTACACCACTCTTGGGCATATGTCCAAAACACTCTCTATAACATTTCAAAGACACTTGATCAGCTACGTTCACTGTGGCTTTATTTATAATATCCAGAAACTGGAAACAACCTAAATGTCCCTCCACCAAAGATTGGATAAATAAAATGAGGTGTATTTACACAATGGCATATTATTCCACTGTTTAAAAGAAAATATCATCATTAAGTTTGCAAGCAAATGGATGATACTAGAAAAAAAAATATTCCTGAGTGAGATAACCCAAACCTAGAAAGACAAATATGATATATACTCATGTGTAACTGAATATGAGCTGTTCAATAAATGACAATCAGTGCCTCCAGAACTCCATACTCCCACCACCTCTCTTTGCCTGCTTTCATCAGACCTGCTGAAATAGAAACATATAGCTTAGATCCCTTCCCTACACCCATTCATTCCCCTACCTGCTGAATCCTCTGGGGCATGACCAACTACCCAGAGTGGTATGCTGCCACCCCCACAGCTCCACTGTCCTGCCACCACTCCATCTGCCTTCATGCCCTAAACCTCCTGCCCACTGTGTCCCCAGGAGCATACTCAGCTGATGGGAGACTTGCACTTACCACTGAGTCCCCTTGTCCATCCCAAGGCTACCCACCAGAGGCCCGCTGCACAAGAACACTGAAGTTAGGTCCCCCTCCCAATACCTACTACAACAGGAATATCCAAGGACAACCAGACAACTAAAGACCAGCATGAGAACACAATCAACAAAAGCCAGGGCACAGCTATCGTGGTACAGCAAGCCCTGGATACCCTAGCGCAACCAAAGCTACTAAAAACAAAAGACAACAACAACTTTAATCCAAGCTTATGAAGAAGATAGAGGCTGTTAAAGAAGAAATTAAAGAAATACAGAAAAATACAATCAAATATGTAGAGGCCTTTCCTTTACAGAGGAAATAGATAAATCCCTTAAATAAACACAGGAAAATACAATTAAACAGGTGAAGGAAATAAATAAAACTTTCCAAGACCTGAAAATGGAAATAGAAGCAAGAAAGAAAACACAAACTGAGGGAATCCAGGAGATGGAAAACCTAGGGAAGAGAACAAGAACAAAAGATGTTAGCTTGGTGTTTTTGTGGGGATGCTAACAGTGGGAATGGGGGTGTCTGACTCTTTTGTCTATTCTTGGAACCTTTTTCCTCCCTTGGGACCCTTTGCATTTCCCAGCCTTGGGCAAGGGATCGTATCTTGGTCTCCATGGTAAGCTGATATCCCTGAAAGGTCTGTTTTCTGAAAGGAAATAGAGGAGGAGTGGATGTGGGGAAGAGGCAAAGTTGATGGGGGACCTAGGAGGAGTGGAGGGAGGAGAAACTATGGTCAGGATGTGAGAGAAGAATAAACAAACAAACAAACAAAAAAGCACATGAAATTTGATTTTAGACAGAAGTACCAAAAATACAATTGCATAAAAGATAGCCTCTTTGACAACAGATTCTAGGAAAATTGTATATCCACATGCAGAAGAGGAAATCTATACTACTCTTTTACTCTGCACAAAGATATAAGTTCATAACAAAGTTTGCAGTCCTATATATAAGTTCCTTTCTGTGGATTGAGCCTCAAAGCCAGTCATAGAATGGCTACCTCCATAATAGCTTTGCTACTACCTTAATACCCAGCTACATGAACAGTCACACCTCCCCATGAAGGTAATTGCTATGGTTTGTGACCTCCCACCCCCAATCCATGCAGCTTGCATAGCACTTCACAATACTGGAAAAGCCAGTTTACAAGTACAAAATCTTTCAGCTCAGATCCAGGATGATTTCTCAATGTCCTGCATGTCACAGGGATACCAGCATGAACACGTTTATTGCTATCTATTCACAATAGCAAAGATTTGGAACCAGCCTAGATGTCCATCAGTAGATGAATGGATAAAGAAAATGTAACACATATATACATATGTATATGGAGTCTATGTATATAAAGATGAATATTGTCATTTCCAGAAACATGCAGACAATTGGAAATTATCAGATTAAGCAAAATATGCCAGACTTGAAAAGGCAAACACAGTCTTATTTTTTACTTAAGTGAAAATTGTATTGTTACAGGACTGCAGGGACAGGAGCATCTCAGCTTCCGAGGGACAGAGCTGGCTCAGTGATCACCTCTGCCCCCTCCCTGCTAGAAGAAGGCCTGCATCCTGAGCGGGCTTTAGCCCCAGGAATCAGCCCGGAGGCATAGGCCTCAGGAAGTGCAGGGGAGCCACAGGACTGCAGGGACTGGAGTCTCTCAGCTTCCGAGGGACAGAGCTGGACCAGCGAACACCTCTGCCCCCTGCCTGCTAGGGGAGGACTTCCCCCCAAGGCCGGCTTCAGCCCAAGGACTCAGGTGAGATCCGCCATTTTTTCTCTGGGGTCTTGCTAGGGCAGGACCAGCCGGGGGACATAGACCTCAGGAAGTGCAGGGGAGTCACAGGACTGCAGAGACAGGAGTCTCTCAGCTTCCAAGGGACAGAGCTGGCTCAGTGATCACCTCTGCCCCCTCCCTGCAAGAAGAAGGCCTGCATCCTGAGCAGGCTTTAGCCCCAGGAATCAGCCAGGAGGCATAGTCTTCAGGAAGTGCAGGGGAGTCACAGGACTGCAGGGACAGGAGCCTCTCAGCTTCCGAGGGACAGAGCTGGATCAGTGAACATCTCTGCCCCCTCCCTGGGAGCACAGGGCTTCCCTCCAGGACAAGCTTCAGACCAAGTACTCAGGCGGGACCAGCTGGGAGGTAAAGGCCCCAGGAGTGGAAGGGGAGTTGCAGGGCAGCAAGGAAAGATCAAGCTCTAAGACACCAAGAATTTCTAACACCAGAGATCAAGAGATGGCAAAAGGCAAATGCAAGAATCCTACCAACAGAAACCAAGACTGCTTGGCTTCACCAGAACCTAGTACTCCCACCTCAGCAAGCCCTGGATATCCCAAAACTCCAGAAAAGCAAGATTTGGATCTAAAGACTCATCTCACAATGCTGATAGAGGAACTTAAGAAGGACATGAATAACTCCCTTAAAGAAATACAGGAGAAAACAGATAAAGAGATACAAGCCCTTAAAGAGGAAACAAAAAAATCCCATAAAGAATTACAGGAGATCACAAGTAAACAAATAGAAGCCCTTAAAGAGCAAACCCAAAAATCCCTTAAGGAATTGCAGGAAAACACAAACAAACAGGTGAAGGATCTGAATAAAACCATTCAGGACCTAAAAATGGAAGTAGAAACAATAAAGAAATCACAAAAGGAGACGACCCTGGAGTTAGAAATCTTAGGAAAAAAGTCAAGAAACGTAGATGCAAGCATCACCAACAGAATACAAGAGATAGGAGAGAGAATCTCAGGGGCAGAAGATAACATGGACAACATTGACAGAACAATCAAAGAAAATGCAAAATGCAAAAAGACCCTAACCCAAAACATCCAGGAAATCCAGGACACAATGAGAAGACCAAACCTAAGGATAATAGGTATAGAAGA
>JADRCD010121411.1:0-13319 GCA_019843815.1 Montemys delectorum
ATATATATATATATATATATATATATATATACACACACACATATATATATTACTATATATATACATATATATTACTATAAATGTTTTCACATATTGGCAATCCTAAGAATATTAGTGATGATATTAAGAGTTGAGTCCCTTGGAGCCAATTAGATTATAGGAACAAATCCTTATTGAACCAAATGCTGTTTTTTAATGGGAAATGAGGAAACCAGTATCTTTTTGACTATCTGAAATAATGTATATATGTAGATAAACAGACACACACATGTATTCTTATTCAAAATGTCACACACTCTAGGACACATACTGACATTAACCTAGGACAGTATCTGAAATGATATTGTGAGAATAACTGAGTGTGACATCAAATAACATCTTAGAAAAAATTGTAGCTTATGATTTGTACCCTTCCTCTCATATCATTTTCTCTAGTGAAATTCAGATGCTATTTTAAAAGAGGGACCATGTGTATGTTGAAGAAGGGAAGCTTTGGGAAATTACCAGTACCAATCTCTTAGCATACATTCAATCTTCTCACTTTAGAGGCAGAGTTTGTCACTAACAGTTAAGTCTTCAAATGATAAGGGAGGATTGCCTTTTTCTGTGTTATGGCATAAAATAAATAAAGTCGATAAAGCAAACCACATGTGAGATCCAACTCTTAGGATTTGTTTTTTATTTATGAAGTTTATTATTGTTTTTTAACCTGTAACTTTTGATGCAATTCAGTATATGCATGGGAAAAATTATAGATTCTTGTAGTGATAATCTCTTGTAGACTGTATCATAATATAAAATGTCAATGAAAAGCCCTGAGGTGGGATTAGAAGGTGGGACATCCAGCAGGAAAGAACTCAGAGAAAGAGTGACATGAGAGAAGCATGTTGAATGTATGTATGGAACTGAAAAGAGGGAACTAGCTATAGGGCAGACATAGAATATTATGAAAACATTAATACAAGTTATGAGCTAATTGGGGAATAGACCTAGCTTATGGGTCAAGGCATTTATTCATAAATAAGCCTCCAAGTCTTTATTCAGGAACTGGAACACTGGTAGAAAGGCCGATGATTACAGATTCTAGGTCTAGTATCTAATCTTATGAACCTAAAATATTTGTATTTTACCATAGTAGAAAATCATAACAAAAAATAAAACTGGTAACTACTAATTAATAATCAACACTACCATTGATTTTTAAATTATAGATCTACATATTTGACATTTTTTAAATTTTTTTAATTTTTATTGGATATTTTCTTTATTTACATTTCCAATGTTACCCCCTTTCCCAGTTTCCCTCCCTTTTATCCAGCTGGCCTTCCTTCCTTCTGGTTTGGTTGTAATGCACTTTCTACACTCAGAGGGAGTCATGAGCTGTGAGTAAGGACATGAGGTTTTTGAGATTTTGAAAATAAGAAGTAGGCTTATGAAACTTCTGTACTATGTCATTACAATGAGTGCAAGATCAATGTAAAACATTTTAGAGTAATTGATACTATGTACAATAACAGATACACAAGGCTTTCTTTAACTGTCAAATGCAAATTATAATGTAAACAATAAAAACTATTGATGTGAAGTTAAAGATATTGAGACTGTTTCAGATAAACACAGCCTCGTTGATTCAAAAATTTGCTTGAAAATATCTTTTCAGCTCAGAAAAGCAATTATGTATTTTAATGTACAGTAGTAATACTGAATTTAAAAAAATCAAGTATTTGATTGAGAACTATGAGCAAACCACTACCAATCTGCTATTGGGTGGTTAAAATGATGCACACATTAGTTTGTTTTTCATTCTATTGATATATGTTGGTTTATGTCTATCATAAAATGACATAAAGAAAAATCATGATACACATTCTATGTAAATATTTAATAAATGAATGGACCAATAGAACGAAGTCCTCAAACAATATGTTTATTCACTTATGCATTCAGTGTCTAGAGAATAGATTATTAAAATTTAATTCTCTTGCTTATTGAGAAAATAAATTTGGAGTGCAAAAATCTTTCAAAGATGTCACATTTATAGTTTCAGCTCTCTGCAAGAACCTCAGAAAAAAAATTCTCTGATATTTATTTTGACTTTGCTGCACTGAGGTACACAACTAAATTGCTTGTGGTGTTCAGATTATTCACCTTCTAAGAAACAGGACCTATCTAAAGGAGCCCTTTAGAGTCAAGCAACTCCATTGTTCTCTATTAGTTATGGATAACAAATTACATAAGGATGATGAGTTCAGATGTTCTCAAAGACTAAAAAACTTGCCTTGGCTATAAGTCTCTTCATTCTCCTGGGTACTGCCTGAAATTCAATGTGCTATCATAAAAAAGAAACAACTAATATTTAACAAATTAATTTTAGAAGTGACACGTGAAATGAAAATAAAGAATAAATATATAGAGAGTTTATAGTCCCTAATTGAATAAAAATTAGTATAATACTGAGTTTTAGAATCATTCCAGAAAAATATAACTACAATTTCAAGCTTTCCACTTAACTTAAAGTAAATAATATTTGTAACCAAGAGTAAATCATATTCAAATTAATTAAAATAAACATATAGGATAATAATTAAATGTAATATATTAGGTAAAATAAAATTATAAATAAAACCTCTATTAATACTAGAATCAAATATTGTACATATAAGCCATATATTTCAGGAATAGCTAAGGACTATATGGTATGTGGCCTATGATTTTGCTTCCTGCTGGACATCCTAGCACTGAGACACGATTTCATTAAGTGGGGCTTGAGTTAAGAAATGATTCATTCATGCATAGATTAATTATTGCAGATTATTTGTCTTTCAGTTAATCATAATTTTTAAATGGAGAAAACTCTTTTGAAAATGTATATTTTCACAGTAGCTCATACTTTTATAGAATATTACCTAGCTACTTTTTCTAACTTTTGCAGAATTATTTTTGCTCCTTTTTGTTTTTTATTTGCTTCCTGGCTTGGTTGCTTGCTGGTGGTTTTTCATCATTTTTTATTGAAACAAGAACCTTGAACATATTAAGTAGCTAAGCAGTAATATACCACAAAAAGATAATTCAACACTGTGCAATTATTTTGCGTATTTCCTATTTGCTACACATAACTCTTGTGTATGTATTTTTTATAAAGATGGGCCTCTCAACATACTTATCCTTGTGTCACCTTTCTCTATCATTGAATCTCATTGACTTCTGCTCATTCATGTTGCCTTGATGTCACTTGCTGACAACTGAATAATAAAAATCAAAGAACCTGACTGCCAGAAACAAGTATTGTGTTAACAACACTACATCGATTTATGAAGTATTCTAAGGAAGACCTGCACATGAGTTGTTAACTCTTACTATTAATGCACATTTCCTGTTGTTTTTAAAAAGTAATGTCTTCTTCATATACTATGTATCTTACTGCTCTGCAAAGAGGTTATATAACTTTCTGATGGGAAATCTATTTATATGCACATCACTGAAAGCATATCTTTTATTCTATATATATTGATATGTGACTCTTTGTCTTTCCCAAATGTCATAGATAAGCAATAGTGCCTAACAATAAATTTCACTTTTTCATGTTTGTATTCAGACATTTGTCATAATGATGAAATTTCAGCCTAAAATGTAAGATAACTCCTTTAACAGTATACTTTTTAAAATATATGAGTAGAAGAAACATCTCAGGAATTTTATATGTAAGGATACAAAATTTTTTTTACAGTCAATCTGGGGAAAGAATAGTATCTTTCTAGTTTTCTCAAATTCTCTAAGAATTACAGTTTAAAGAGAATCTTTGTATGACTCATGCAAGCATGGAAACAGTAATTTTTTTTTTGAGAAAATATAATACAGCCTAGATGTCCATGAAGGGATAATGACTATAAGAGCCAGCAAGAAAACTAATTTAGCCAAAGCACACGAAAAAGCCTTCAAAATAACAATTATAAATAGGTTCAAGAGCATTAAAAGTGACATAAATAAATACCTTAAGGAAGACTATAGGAGCAAATAGTTGAATTAAGTAATGAAAAAATTAAAAATGTGAAAGTAACAATTAATGAAGACATAGTCATTTTTAAAAAAAAAGAAATAAAAGAGGAATGGAAAAAAATCTTAGGATGTAAAACAAAATCCTTAGAGGTTAGCGCCACCAACATACTAAAAGATGCAGAAGACAGAATTTTCAAGTTGTAAAATCAAGGCAGTATAGCACAGTCAAAAATATTAAATCTTAAAACATCTAGGTATAAATCATCCAAGAAATCTGGAACACCATGAAAATACCAAACATACACTTAATAGGTACAAAGGAAAATAAACAAACCTAGGCCTAAGTAATAGAAATATTTTGAACAAAATTATAGAAGAAAAATTCATCAGTCTAATGGAAGAGATGCCTAACAGGTTCCAAGAAGCTGATGGTTTCTTGTTAGGGGCCTTTTGTAGAGCTGGATCCATAGATATAATTACTTAAGTTTGGTTTTATTGTGGAATGTTTTTCTTTATCTGTCCCTGATGATTAATAGTTACACTGGCATTTGAAGTCTTGTATGGCTTGCAAAACCTACAGCATAATTATTTTGGCATTCATAGTCTTGATTGAAAAATGATTATTCTAAAGTTTCTGAATGTATATGTAACTTGAACTTTTTGAACCATACAAAACACAAATAGAACCAGAAAAAAAAAAAAAAAAAACACCCATGATGACTAGTAATAAGAACCCTATATTTACAGCAGAAAGAAATGGTATTAAAAGCTTCAAGGGAAAAAGTTCATTTGGAGGTGTGTGGATTTAGGGAGTTTGGATTCCAGAAACAGTGGAATGCTTTAATAGGGGCTTAATGAGGTCTACTAGTAGGGATATGAAAGACAGTGCTGCTGTGGGCAACTTGAACTGTCCAGCACTTGCTTGAGCAGTTTCAGAGGAGATAAATTTTGGTGCCTGTAGATTGTCCTTAAAGTAAGGACTTGTAAGTTGTCTTTAATACTCTCCTTTTTCTATTATAAAGGTCATCTAGAGAAAAACTAAATGGAAACTTTGGATTTAAGTAGCATCATAAATTAAGTGGATCAAATTGCTACAGAATATTCCACAAAACAAAACAAAAGAATATATTTTCCTCTCAGAAAACAATGGAATACTACTTCATTATCAACTACATGTTACGAAATAAAGCAAATCTCAACAAATACAAGGATATTGAAATAATATTCAGCATCCTATGTGACCAGAATAAAGTTGGATTTCAACAACAATTAAATTGGTGGAAAAGTATGTAAGATGAAGCTCTCACTACAGAGTGAAAATTGTATCAAGAGAGAAATCAATCATAAAATTAAAAACATTTTAGAAGTAAATGAAAACTTAAACACAATATACCCAAACCTTTGACAAAACAGAATGAAGGAGCTTTCTCTTCTGGTGTAGGTGTTACGCTAGATCAGTCATTGGTTAGCCAACTCAATAATTTCTGTGCCAACTTCATCACAACACATCATGATGGAAAAACAAAGTATAGTTACAAATTTTTATTTCTGGTCAGACAGCACTGTTTCTTTAAAAAATTATTATTACCTTAAATATTTTGAATAGTAACTCCATATTAAGAGTTATCAAGGCCTTATAATCTCATTATTCAGGAAATCAAGACAAGAAAGTTATACAATGAATTTCAGCCTGGACTACAGAATGTCTGAACAGCCTTACCTCTGACAGATACACTGTTCCTGGCCAGATGTGAAGAACAAATGGTAAATATAACACCAATAATAAATCGAAGTACAATTCCACCCTGGTACCATTTGATGAACCATCAACACTGGTGAAGCAAATCTTAAAGGGCATTAAGTGATTCCTAAGCAGCCTGACCACTGGAAAGTTTCACTGTATCTTGGATGAAGATCTCCCACACCAGCTGACATCAATCCCTTCTTTAGTTAAACTTCTATACTCTGTACAACAATTTCCCCACAGATTCCTATATTGCCTTAAATTAAACAGTAACGAAAGAAAGGTAGAAGTAAATAAATGGAATGTGGAGTGCTTTACCAAGTACAGTAGGCTCCAGGTTGACTTTATAAGATTGAAAAAAAGTAAAAATAAATACTAACTTATGGATGGTTTAAACCTGTCTTCAATGACCACAAATTCTTTTAAAGTGATTAAAATGATTGTTTTTATTTGCTATTATTTACAAAATAACTAATAAAGTGGCAGCACTCATTTGAACATGTGCTTCCCACATTTTGCAGTCATAACAATTGAGTATTAGAAAGCTATTATCTTTTTTTTTTTTAAAGTTCTCATCTTTAATAAATAGCTGAGCTCATCTAGATTTAAATTCTGAGAATTCCAAATCCCCACACTTTCCATTCAGCTTTTTAAGCATTATTTTAGATCCTTTTAAGACTTCATTATACCTGGGCGGTGGTGGCACATGCCTTTAATCCCAGTACTTGGTAGGCAGAAGCAGGTGGATTTCTGAGTTTGAGGCCAGCCTGGTCTACAAAGTGAGTTCCAGGACAGCCAGGACTGTACAGAGAAACCCTGTCTCGAAAAACCAAATCCACCTGCTTCTGCCTCTCAAAAAAAAAAAAAAATGACTTCATTATAGCATTATAGTTCTCTCTGCATAAAGAGAGCATTTTACAGCATCAAGGAACATATATGCTTTGGAAATTCCACAAACAAACATTTATGCTATTTTGGTAAATTAAATGAAGGGATGTATATTTAAAATCAAATGACAAAATATTTATTTTTCTGGGAAATTTGGACTTTATACATTACTTTCTTAAACCTAAGAATGAGAGATGCATTTTTCTTTCCGTCTTTCTTTTTATTTTTCAATATTCTGTTTTTGTCTGGATTGAGTTTCCTGTGGGCTGTCAGAACTGTTAAACCCCACGTCTTTTTATACATGCAACTTAGAAGAGGCAGGAGTACTGTCTATCTGCAGCTCTTGGGTCCTTTAAATACAGGGTGAGTACTCTTCTGTGCATTCTTGACAGCAGCTCACTGTCAGCCTTTCCTGTGGTCTGACCTGCAAAGAAGCCTAGAGCTCATTGATAAAACAAAGAAGAAAATCTAGCCCCTGCCAGGCACTGATGCCATAGACTGCCAATCCCAGTCATCGGTGACTTGGGCCCTAACCATCTTCAGCATGCCGCTGGCTGAATCTGTCTTAAGGGTATGAGATATTTTCTCTTTATATGTGTATTCATTGCAGTTATTTAAAATTATGTTGCAATCTTCCCTAGAATAAAGAAGATTTTTGGTTACTAATTTGTTGTTGTCTTTATATTACATGGAAATTTTATTTATTAGTTAATTTCAAAACTATACAAGTCTTTTTGGTGAGAACTGTGTTCTGCAACATTTTATCCTCAGGCCTGACGTTACTGTTCAATCTATATACCTAAGGTTAATGAAGAAAATCAATGTAAAATTTCAGGGCATTTCTCATACCATGCCTTCTGTCTTCCATACACTGGGCTCTTGAAGGATATTTTGGACTCACTGATATACTCTTGTACTAGTGTTGTTTTTTTTTTATTTTGAAGAAACTCTAAGTTGGCTTAAGGGTACAATTATTAAGGGACAAAATAAATAAGGAACAATTAGTATTAGTTTCTCACCACAACGATGGGAAAATGATAGTTGACATAATGTGTGCTGATTAATCCTAGATAATAGTTAGAAGCAGTAAGATTTTCCATCAGTCTGGCTTAGCTTGCCTTTTTTCACATATTCACATGCAAATATTGAAAGCGTGATGAGATTGAAAATAATACATATCATATAATCATTTATATAATCATAGTACTATACAAGTTTTAAATTTTATTAATTTTTTTAAAGAAAATATTGTCATTTAGCATTATGTAATAGGAAATAACCCTTGCTCATTACTGGAAAGGTCAAGTTACTAGGCCAGAAAAAGTAGGAAAAAATGTGTCACCAATATTTTTGAACTCATTTTTTGTTCTTTTAATATTAGTGTATATTCTAAGTACATAATGATATAGTTCATTATGGTACCTTCATGCAAACAGGTAATGCACAGTGCAAAAGTAGACTAAACTTACAAATACTAGCATTTGTGTATAGCAATAAATAAGATGATATAAACTGGAAGGAAGTTTTCAAGGTAACAGAAAGAGAACTAGAGAAGTTCCTCCATGTGTTAGTCTGCATTGAACGCTAATGAACAACTCCTACTGTAATAGAAAAGTCAAAAATTGTGAATTTGACTTTACGACCTCATATGTTCTTTTACATTGATTATGTTCTCTTGAATCAATGAGTTAACCCATCACTATCTGACAGTCTTGAAAATCAGTTCATATTGCTCTCATGATAGTTGATGTATCCATCTTGGCTAACTCATTTGAAAAAAATTTGATAACTGCTATAATTATAATTATCAGGGCAAAATCTGTCTGTAAAAAAGAATGTAGTATTATCTGACTTGAAGTTTAAAAACATGAAGAGAGGATATATATATATATATATATATATATATATATATATATATATATATATATTTTATATATAGTGTCAAGTGAATATGTAATATATTTAGTGTACTTTTCTAGAACCAACCATAATTTCAAAACATTCATATGATTAACAAGAGTAAAAAAATGGAGACTTTTTTTTTCTCCCAGATTCACTCTCCTTCAATTTACTCTTCAGAAAAAAAGCTGGTCTTCAAAAGACGACAGGGAAACAAGACAAAACAAGATACAATAAGAGAAAGCAACTATCCTCCTATACAGGTTATACATGATGTCTTAGTCAGGGTTTCTATTCCTGCACAAACATCATGACTAAGAAGCAAGTTGGGGAGGAAAGGGTTTATTCAGCTTACACTTCCACATGGTTATTCATCACCAAGGAAGTCAGGACTGGAGCTCAAGCAGGTCAGGAAGCAGGAGCTGATGCAGAGGCCATGGAGGGATGTTCCTTACTGGCTTGCTTCCCCTGGCTTGCTCAACCTGCTCTCTTATAGAACCCAAGACTTCCAGCCCAGGGATGGCACCATCCACAAGGGGCCCTGCCCCCTTGGTCACTAATTGAGAAAATGCCCCACAGCTGGATCTCATGGAGGCACTCCCTTCTCTGTGATAACTCCAGCCTGTGTCAAGTTGACACACAAAACCAGCCAGTACACATGGTAATCCAACAGGAGGAAAAGAGTTTCAAGAACAAGCAAAACATTGAAGTGACAAGTAAGGTGGCTGAATGAGTCTGCATCAGATCTTCATATATGTATTACTGGAAACCTCCCTAGGAAGAAAATCAGCTGAAGGATTATTTAACAGGAATTATTTATAGATCTTTATAAGATATAAATTTATTTTAAAAAGGACAAAAATTTATAATTTCTGGAAGATCAATTATTGCCTTAGTATTAAGATATCCTATTTTAATGACAGTCTATTAATCTACATTTTGAGTAAATCAAAAATATTCTTTTTCTGTTAAGGATGCATTTTAAGATAAGAAGATAATGACTTGGAATAAAAAGCACATTTAATTATGACTAAGTCCAGAAATGAAAACCAACATGCAAATGAAAATTATTGATAGTAATTTAGTTAAAATAATCTAAAGCATTACCTAAATAATATTAAATTAAAGAAGGTAGAGATTGGTGAATAAATAAATGCAACTGCTTAAGACAAGATTAAGAATCATGGTGATACACGGTTCCTTAAAAATATAAAAAATTGAAAAAGGACAAAGGCAATATATCATTACAAAGTGAAATATAGGTTTTGTCAAAGTTTTGCTGTTTAAGACCTGAATTGCTCTTTACTCCATATGCATATAGATAACTTCTTCTGTGTATGACAGGAAACTTGTACCCATCTCATCCTAAAAATATCACTGCCTAAAATAGACGTTAAAACTGCTACCATCTATTGACATATCCATGTAAGTAAGAGAACTCACACAAGGCTTCATTAAACCTCTAGACACAATTCTATACACAATCAATAGTGGTAAGAAAAGGAGAATCATCTTCCAGAATGAACTCCCCAATATATTAGTAAATCCAAACCTTTAACTCCATATGAGCAGCATTTAATGAATTCAACAAGTTTCACACTTTTACATTAAAATAAATACATATAATTCAAATAACACTCAAATTCATAAGCAAATTATTATTTACTTGCTAAGTTCCAAAGGTTTGTATTTCTTATGCCCTTAATTTCTCTTATAATACCTAAAATTATTTAATTCTGATAACCATATGAATGGATAACACACTTATCTCAACTATAAGGAATACACTAGTGAGATATTAAGACATGTACACATTGTTTAGATTTTACAGATCAATGAATCCAATAATGAATTTTTTCACACAATATTTTTACTGTTTTGCATAAGAATTTAACCACAAGCCCATGTTTACTGGTGAAAGAACAGGTGGCGAGAATCTACACTTTCACACTGTTATTAAGAAGTTATGTTTGTCATACAGCATCTATAAAAGCATCAACACATTGTATTTAATTCTACCACTTACTATGTTAGCTAAAACTCTAATGGCATCTTAATTTAGAAATGTATTGTGAAACAACCTGGAATTAACTTAAAATCATTGCAAACTATTAGCACAAATAATCATAGAACATTTGGTATTGCTAATATTTAAAAGTTCCTTTTAAACAAAGACAAACAAAGGAAAATAAAGTAGCTGCAGCTTTTCACCCATAACCAGATGGCTAGGCATAGCAATTCAGTAGTATGCAAACAACAATATTTCAAGGCTACATAAAAAATGACTAGTTATTCAACATCTAGTTATACATAGATGATCATCATGTAGACAAGACAAAAATATGTACCTTTTATTGTGACTAATGCAGTCCCCGGAGCTGCCAGGATCATTTTCAAGTTCATTTATATAAAGGTATAAAAACAGATGTGTCAGGAACATCTGGATCCTGTGCTAAAATCTACTATGAAATATAGTACACATGCAATTCTAACTGCACATAAAGTGAAAGGAAACTACAGTCAACTCTAAGTCCCGGAAAGTACCATAATTCTCTTTAAAATCAGTGCAAATGTTTTCTTCTAACACTAGTGAATTCTTTATAGAAAATAATGTATGTGTCCTCATTACCAAACTCTTTTAATAACAATAAAAAAGTAATATTTGGGGGCATTGTGCTTTGAATGTAGTTTAGTAGAAGCAAGAATATTCATCCCTACAAATTTTTGTCAAAATATTTGGTTCTAAGTAAGCATTTCTGATATGGTGAGACGAGATTTTCAGCCAAAACAGGTCATCCACAGCTAATTATATGGCTATTGTTTTTATGCATACATTATGAGTGGCAAGCTGCCAGTTGACATGTGTAAATAATGAGGAGAATGATGAATTTAAAAATTGTGAACCAGTGGACCAGGCTGCAATCCTTAGAATATTAATTTCCACACCTGGTCCCCATTCTGATAATCCTCACGTATCATCATCACATTGATTTACATTGCTTCCTCTAATGTATTAACACTAGTATCATAAAATAGTATTGTGATCTTCTTGAAAAATTAAAAAGATAATTTTATGCAATAGTCACAAGATACTACAATGTCTCCTTAAAAAGACTTCACAGTTTTCCTTACGGTTGAGTCGTAGATTTTCTGTTCCTATCCAGACTCTTCCCCTTTATTTCTCTCAATGTTCCCTGTCTGTAACTGCTGAATTGGTTTCATAAGCCACATTGCATTTTACAACATATTATTCTTAAAATGTTGTAGCTTTGTAGTATTCAGGAGGTCACCATGCAGACTTATAGATCTACTTATATTAGATCTCTTATGTCATAATTGCAGGCCAATGAAAGACTCCTTATAATGATCTGTTATTTGGTCTGCAAGCCTTTAATTCACTTTGTAAAATTATGTTTTGTAAGACAAATTACTCTGCACAACTTAACTGTTAGAATTCCAACACTAAGACCTGAGAGCTATGAAAACTGTTTCATAAAAATCAAACTCTTGTACATTGCTAGAATTTATTGTTTACAGACAGTATGGTTTGGGTATATACAGTCACATTTATTTACCTTCCATTAAAATGATTTTCATATACAAATAATTTAATTTCTATAGTTCCTTTATTTTACAAAAATAAATTATTTAATTATAATTATATTATTGATCTTTTTCTTCTTATGTGTAATAAAATTTTAAATACCTTAGGCTTTTATGCAATATCTGGCAATATCTTAAATGTGCACAATTAATTTCAAACTTTTAAAATTCATTTTTATGTGACCTTAAGGCATTGCCCATACACCATTATAGTTGCATAATGGATACATTCATCTTCTCATTTTCAATCTTTTAGCTGATTTATTGGATAGTATCTTTTATAAAACATTTTCTAATCAGTTTCCCTGTAACAAACGCTTCACAGACAGTGCCACCTTTCATCCCAGTTTCACCATTTTCTTTTGTTTTTTGCATGTTTCTTTATTTATTTGGGCATGTTTGGTTGGTTTGGTTTGGTTTTTGCTTGTTTTTTGTTTGTTTGTTTGTTTTGTTTTGTTTTGTACTGTTTTTATGTTTTCCTTTATTTTAAATCGATTATTTCCTTATATAGTGTGTTCTGATTTTAGTTTCTCTTCCTTTATTCCTCTCAACTTTCCTTAACTATTTGACCTCCCCTCCAGATTTCCTCCCTTTCTTTCATTAAAAAAAGAAGAGGCTTCTAAGAGGTAAACACAGAACATGATACAACACAATCTGAGATAAATCAGAAACGATCATATCAATGCTGTACATGGCAATACAACAGGTCCCAAGTGGAGACACATGAGTCAGGGACCCATTTCTTCTCATTTGTTTAAGAATTCCATAAAAATACAAAGCTGCTAACTATAATATATACACAGAGGATGTGATACAGACCACATAGGCACTTGCTTGCTGTTCCAGTCTCAGTGAGCTCATATGTGCCTTGCATAGTTGATTTAGAGAGGTGCTTATCCTGGTGTCTTCAACACCCTATGGTGGTTTGTTTGTTTGTTTGTTTGTTTGTTTGTTTTTTCCACTTTTTCTGCCTCCTCTTCAGTGGGGATCACTGAGCACTGAGGGAGAGATTTGATGGGAACCTCTTACTTAGACTCTCCCTGGTATGTCTTGCTGACTGAGGTCTCCTCATCTGTGCCCATCTTCTACTGGAGGAAGCCTCTCTCATGATTGATGATCAGATAAGTTACTGATCTATGAATGTAGTAGAATATCATTAGAAATCATTTCATTAACACTATTTTTTTTT
>JADRCD010121412.1:0-13851 GCA_019843815.1 Montemys delectorum
ACACACTCTCTACCCACTCCCCACACACTCCCCACACACTCCCCACACACTCCCCACACACTCCCCACACACTCCCCACCCACCCCCCACCCACTCCCCACACACTCCCCACACACTCCCCACACACTCCCCACACACTCCCCACACACTCCCCACACACTCCCCACACACTCTCTACCCACTCCCCACACACTCCCCACACCCTCCCCACATACTCCCTACACACTCCCCACACACTCCCCACACACTCCCCACACACTCCCTATACACTCCCCACATACTCCCTACCCACTCCCTACACACTTCCCACACACTCCCCACACACTGTTCACCCTTCCATCCCTATCACCACCAATTCTATACAAACACATAGTCAAAAACTCTTTTTACTATAGTTCTGATGAACCTTCCAACAACTTTTCCCTCATTCCTGATGGTGGCCACTCATGCTGCTGGTCACTTAAGCTGCCCTAACATTCTAAAGTTCTCCAGTCCCTATAAGCTTACTGACCTCTTATGTTGGTTTGTTTTTCTTTTTTCTTTTCTCCTCAGCTACTTAATTTTAGGTTTTTAAGATATGCATAAAGCTCCATGGTTATCATATTGCTCAAAACACCCTTTAAAAAAAATGTCCCAGAGTTATCCCAGATGCAGCATCATCGTGGCTGCCCACCATGCTGTAGGGGTCCCTGAGGGTTAAGCCACCAAACACAAAGTAAACTGAGTAAGGCCACAGAGAATGAGCACCACTGAGGTAGCTTCTCAAGTCAGAGCACAGCAGATCACTCCCCGGGAAGCCCCACAGATGCTCTCATTAGCAGAGGGCATGGGAAAATACCCAGGGCACCAGAAAAGCCACATAGTGGTCATGGTCAATAAATCATGCTGGAATGGTAGTATCAAGTCATGTGTGCATGCATAATACACACACACACACACACACACACACACACGCACACACACACACCCCACAGTCCATTCTGAAGGTCACTCTCTAATTTAAGTAAAGAATTAAAAAAAAAAAAAAAAAAAAGCATGCCACAGCAATATGACATGGCTTGTTCAGCTCATCCCAATCTCCTATCACTTAATAAGACAGATTTCATGGGTGTCAGGGTTGGAGTATAAATACCACATTCAGGTATGTGCTTGTTATAGGAAGAACTCTGCAGGTAAAATGTACATGCTACACTGACAACATTGAGCCAGAGAGCAGGACATTTCATTTGGAATACTGAAAAAAGGTAGTGGGCCACATTCCTGAGAGAAGCCTTCCAGTGACTTGCAAACTATTCTAATGAGCCCTTAAGCACTCCAAAGGGGGCCAGACATCACACTGAGAAGGAAAGGGCTGCATGGCCCTCCCCCTGATTTTTAATCTGTTTCATCCACTTAAATTTTATGTAAGCTTAATATAAAGGGTTCTATTCCAAGAGAGAAGAAAAGGACATGATTCGATAATCTAGTTTCATACTCCATGTACATATATATGTATATATTACATATGTTACATATATAATAATATGCAAAAACATGCAAAAAAGTGAAGTTTCACCCAGATCGTACAGTGAATTAGAAGCATACAGCTGCTTCTGCCTGCCTTACGTTCAATATCCTTCTTTTCTTCTTTTTCTTTTAATTTACAGGAGCCTGCAGGGTAAGCTCCAAAAACAAACATTTGAATGTCAGCGGGAAAAGCTAATCAGTGAGCATTAGCGCCATATTCACAGAGGAATCTGGAACCTTTTCCCAGCTAGTCTGAGAAACGCATTGCCACTTGGCTGGAGCAGCAGGCAGGGCTTTCCCTTCCTCCTGCTCTTCACGTTCCAGCTCCCAGTGCACAGGCCATGGCCGCAGCAGCCCTGCTTTCTGCTTCATGTTGTCCAAGGTTTTCAAAGAGCTTGTTTGAGGGAAAAAAACGAAGAACAGAATTCCATACCCATTCTGTGTGCTATGGACAGAGACGGAAACAACTTGCCAGAAACACAAATCTTTCAAAGGGAAACATTCGAGTTTTTAGATGCTGCTAAGACAGAAATTTTGCCTCTGGTGTTGGCCAAGAAAATAATGACATTATATATCCAAAAATTCCTAAGGAACACAATACTGACAATGGAACCTTTGTCTCTCCTCCAACTATTAAGTGCTATGCAACACTTTCACACACCAAATTCATCAGAAATGCAAATGAACTGCTTGATCTGCTCTTTCCCTAGCAACTGATGTTTATTTTCACATAGTTGCAGATCTATACAAATCACTCTCACACACAATAAGAACCAGACGACTTTCCTAAGCAGACAGACATTTCAGATTTCCCTGCAGGCTCTAGTACCTAAAAAAAAAAGAAAAGAAAAGAAAAGAAAAATTCCTCTAAACTGGCTGTTTATTTGCAGATACTCCAGCCTTTTTCATTATTCTCTTATCCTCTGATACATAAAAAGAAACCCAATTCTAAGGGCTTGTTAGGACCAGCAACCCAACTCTCTCCCACTGCTCTTGTTTGAGGCATGTCCCTCCCCAGTCTGCCAATGAGCTGGCACGGAGCTCATCTCAGAAGGCTCCTATACCCAGAGCAAGTGGCTACCTTCTACCTGCCAGAAGATTTCATCAGGAGAGGTGGTAATGGATGCTTGTTTGCAGGGAGATGGGGGGTTAATAAGCGGTCAAATGCACTGCCCCTCAATGACTTCTGGAAATCCTTCTTGTCCTGCAGCACAACACCAGAGCAGAGCCAAACAGCCAATCCCCCAGTCGCAGCCGCAATGGCAGCTGCCATGGTCCCACCAGCTCCTAAGAAAATCACCCATCCCTCCTTCAAACAAAATGTAAGTTCTACAAAACCGACCTGTGTTACAACACAGGCTCCATGTCGCTCCTCCTCTCGGTCTTGGCAAACCTTACTTAATTCCCACTGAGAAGACTTAACTGACCACAACTCACCTCACCACCCCACCCCCCCATCCCCCACCCCCGGTGTTTACAATCTTTGAATTCAGCCCGGCCACTATATCACAAACAATGCAGGCAGGCGTGCTGTTAGAGCAAGCTACTCAGTTGCCTCTGAGAAGGTCCCTGCACTCTTGCAGAGAGGAGCAATGATTACTTGCTGGTTTCCTGGCCTCTGAGAGTCCTGGATTTGGCAGGGATGGCGGCAGAGCAGGTGGGAAAGGCTGCAGAGCGGTGAGCTAGTGTGTGAATGAACGCAAGCCCCCGCTGCCAGCCAGGCCTTGCTGTAGTGGTTTCTGGCTGGTGAAGTTGAACATCTCCGGGAGGAAAGACACCCCCTTTCCACATCAACGTGGCTGGAAATCTCAATTTAAGATTGAGATACACTGGTCCGTTCTTCTAGGGTTTCTCCAGTTCTCCACCTTACTCCGATAGGTCGGGGGAGGAGGCAAGGGGGTTCACACAGACAGTTCACCTACTTGTCCCCTAAAACACCGTTGTCTGAAATGAATTCTTAACTAGGAAAACTTGCCCAGAACTATGTGGTCTTTGGCCATTGTCTCTCTACCTTCATCTCTTTTTCCCTCCACCAGATATAGCTAAGCTACCAACTACCATGCGCGCGCACAGACATGCACACCACACACAAGCACACATACCACATGCGCGTGCACACACACACACCCCTTTTCCACTACAATACCGAGCTCAGCAGAAAAGGGTCCCCGCGCCCAGGCGGCCTGCAGTCGGGAACCTATAGGAGCCAGGGAGGAGCGCCAGCAGCCCGGGACTTTACAGAGTCCCCGTGTAACCAACACATAGCGATCATACCTTGCACGCACACACTTGCACATGTGCGCCCGGGTCCCCATCGACCTCCCGCTTTCTGAAGTTACCTCTGGAGGCTGCTCCAGCTCTTGGTCCCCGGTCCTCCGTAGATCTGTGTGGCTCTGAGGTGGTGGTCCACACGGCCTCCAACGCCAAAAGAGTCCTAGGCTCCAGGGCAGCCCAGGCTTTGCACTTGGGGCAACAGCCCTGGCGTAGGGCAACTTCAGCCCTCACAGCGTGAGGTCTGGATCTGCAGGCTAGGGTCGCACCCGGGCTTTCCAGGGCAGTCGACAGCCAGTACCCACTTGCATGATGCTGGGGCTCTCAGCGACCGGAGGATGCGGCCTCGGAGTCCCAATCAGCCCCAATCTCTGTTTCTGAAGCTCAGCCAGTGTCGCCACGTCACGGTCTTGGATACCGTGGGCAGCTCGGGCCAGGAACCCGATGGCCAGAGACCCAGTTTAGCCTCTCCATCGTCTCCCACCTGGGGAGCTGAGGAAGGCAGGACTCTCCAGCAGAGGGTACGCGCTCCCTGGGGCGGGAGGGGCCGACTCCAGAGGGGCGCGGCAATAGCGCCGAGGGCGTGCCCTGCTAGAGGCTGCAGCCACCTAGAGAGTGGATGCCAGCACCCCCAAAGTCCTGAGAAGGCCTCTGCTTCCTTAAGAGTCGCGCCTGCTGTGCCGGGGCAAAAGCAAGCAGAGGTTGGAGCTGGAGGGAGCCCAGGGCCAGATCCACCCCCGGGGTTTGCTTCTCCCTATTTCCTTATGCTGAAGGTGACTGCGGCCCCCAGTGGAGAAGCAGAAGCTAACATTGTCCGCCGCTCTCCTTTTCTCCGGGTGCACTCTGCTCGCCCTTCCGGGACCTCAGACTCTGCAGTGCTTCACGAGGCCAGGGCAAACTGGTCACTTGGCTCATTGATGTTTCCCTCTTGGCCGGTGTTGGTTTCACTGGTACCCAGATTGGAGAGACTAGCGTTCACGTGACCAGCCCTCCCCAAACACGCACGCACACACACTTAACCGAATAGATTTCCAAAAGTCCAATTGGATACATCGACGAGGACTGGAGGCTTTTCCCAAGCCACCTAGGGTACTGCAGTGGGACTGAAACGCAGCAGCCTGCCTGTGGTGCCAGCATCCATACAGATTGTCTCCCTCACACAAACAGCGCTTTAGAGAAATGGAATTATAGTTTCAAACTCGTGGAATCAAGAGAAAAGGGAGGGGAGGGAAGCTTACTATTGGGGAACAAACAGCTAAGGGGTAGCACCCTCTCTGAGTCATATTAGGCGGCTTTTCAAAGGGTGCACCCAAACGTAGGTTTCTGGCTAGCTTTGTGACCCCTGGTCTGTCTTCTGGCCTTGGGAGGCGGTGGGGGCTGGAGGGACACAGGTCTCTGTGACGGCTTCCCTGCGTGGCTTTCCTGCTATGTCTGGAGGCGTTCTAAAAGTGAACCTGTTAATACATGGACACTTTAAATAAAGCCTCATGGAGGTAATAAGTTGCCAGCTAGATTTTCCCAGAATTTCACCCTTATTACTTTAGTGCCAGGCAAGACCAAGCTCATATAGGGAAGACAAAAACAGTTGAGAGGTAAATAAGGGTCAAATTTATGTGACCCACTGTACCTTGCTTGCTAAGGAGTCTAAATTTGTAAACAATAGTGTCTTGGTCCAAACATCCTGGGGGATAGTCAGTATAACAAAGATCTGCTAATTTCTACAGAAGACAAAGATGAGTAGGTGACAGACCCAGCCCCGAGGAATAACAGGTTTAACCATGCTGAGTAAGAAGTCCATTTGAATTCCAATGGAGAGAACTTTGGATGCTGTGGCAGCCTGGTTACTCAGAGAGTAAACTGAGACCTAAGCAAACAGATATTTCTTCCAAAGCCCAGACGGGTAAAATCCAGAGAATTGAAGTCATTGGAATGGGAAGCTGGATGGAGAGAGTCCGCCTCCACCAGTTTAGTTTTTAGACGTTGTTCCCTCCCCCACTGCCCCCTCCCATCCCCCCACACACCCCCCCCTCCCCGTTTCATCCTAAAAAGAACACCTCTGAGTCCAGAACCCAGGAGGAAACAAACGGAAACCTTAGAATGGGGAGGGAGGCTTGTTTCATTTGATCTTGTTTCCCTGTACACTAACATTTTTGGGAAATTTCTAACAGTATGAACTTTTAAAATGTAAACAGTCTAAAGACACACGTAGAGGGAAGGTCTCTGATCCTACACTGCCTCCTCTAGCCGGGTTCTATAAATCTACCCCTCAAGTGACTTCAGGCCTTGAAAAATTCCACGAGTGTTCTATTCTGTACCATCCTTCTCCCCAGGGTAGAGTATATATGAGCTTAGGGTAACTGTCTACCCCAGGGGTCCATGTGTTAAAAATCAAAATTGGTGTGGAGGTTGAGGCTACCCAGTGGAAAGAGGAGTGGCCTAGGAGGAGGTCCTTAGGACTGGAGCACAGCTCTTGAAGGAGCTCCTGGGATTCTGACCTCCTCTCTTTTGTGCTTCGTGCCGTTGAAGTGAACAGTCCCTAAGATGCATTCCCACCACCATTGCTATGCAGAGACCTGAGCAATGATAGAGTTTTCTGAGCTTGGACTTGAGCACTCAGAATTGTGTGAACTAAAATTAATCCTTTTCTGAGTTAATTATCTCAAACCTCTGTCTAGTGGCAGGAAAATGGCTAATGCACACAGGTGCTGGAACACTGAAGCCAGAGAGGCTCTCATGGGACTCTCTCCCTGGAGAGAGACTGGGATTTTGCCTCCTGCTTTCCCTGTACAAACTCAACTGTCTTGTGCACACACCTTTATGAAGTGAAGGTCATTTTTCTGCACTGCTCACCTCACTGTACCCAGATTTAAAAAAAAATCATTTGTAAATGTTCTACTTGAACTTAATACTTGAACGGAGAAACATGGGTAGTTCCAGTCTCATAGACCCTCAGGTGTGAAATTGATTAATCTATCGAGCCCGTGATATGTCTCCACGGGTGTCGCAATCACTGAAACCACATAAAAACGTGCACCAGTAGTCACGTTCTCCATGTGGATTTCTCAGAGACTAACAGCTTCCCTTCTCTAGTTCTTCTTGCGAAAGTTCTTTCAAAAATCTTTCTCTCCAATATGCCACATGTTAGCATCACCGAGTGCCTGCACCTAGAGATAGGCAGGACCATAGATCTGTTACCATGGCAATGCCCCCCCCCATTCCCAAGAACCCCTAGGGCTACCCAATTTCACCTGGGCAGTACATGCGTCATCACGCAGATATAAAGGAGAAACCCTCCTCCCTCCGCCTCTTTTGCTCTCCCCTTTTCTCTCTTGCGCGCGACCTTTCCCCACTCTCCCCAATTAAACCTTCTACACGTGGTATTGTCTGGACCTGGTGTGTGGTGTTTACCTCGGGTCGTCTCTTAAACTATCACCACATAGTGTCTCTGAATGATCTTTCTGCTTATTTCCTTTCTGGTCTCCTTGCTAATGTCTTTTATCATATGTGCACATACTTTCTTCCTTTACTTCAGGGGAAAGACGGGAACAGAGAAAAAAATGAGCAAAATCAGAATTCTCTTTAGGGATAGACAAAGGCTACCCTCATTCATGATTCTCTCTCTCTCTCTCTCTCTCTCTCTCTCTCTCTCTCTCTCTCTCTCCCCTCCTCCCTCCCTTCCTTCCTTCTCTCCTTCCTTCCTTCTTTCCTTCCTTCCTTTTTTTTTTGGTCTATCATAATTAGATCTCCTTTGGGTGTGCTACAGATGTACCTCAGTATTAGACAGGACACAGGCTGTAGCGCTGGTCTCATTGCTTCTTACCTGATGACTATATAGGCACTTGAGACTATTTCTCACCAAGTTTCTCCTGAGCTTTGGTTTCCGCGACTATAGAAATGAAAAAAAGAAGCCTCATAGGGTTGGGAAGAAGATTAAATAAATGCATGTGTAAGCTTCGTCATAGACATTCACCCAATTAGCGTGGCAAGAGAGACAAAGAGAGGAAGAAAGGGACAAGGAAGAAGAGACATGTAAGAAGGGGGTGAGAAAAGAAGGCATGGGAGAGAGGATGAGATAAAGAGAAAGGCGGGAAATAGAAAGGGAGGAAGGAAGGCAAGGAAAGCAGGAGGAGGGAGGGAGGGAGACAGAGAGAGAGGGAGGGAGGGAGGAAGAGAAGGTAGGAGGGAGGGAGCAAGGGAGAGAAGGTAGGAGGGAGGGAGGGAGGGAGAGAGGAAGGGGGAAGAGAAAGGAGAAGAAAGAAAAATCTTAGGATCTAGGCAAAAGATTGACTGTTCCAGTGAACAAGGGAAGCTCTCCCTCCTCTGGGCTGAAAGGATAAAGTGTAGCCTCCTTCTGAGTGCTGAGAGTGCTGCCTTGCTGGTTTAAAGTGCCAAGTAGCACAGCCCAAAGAGCATGGGTGCAGAGGTCAGTGCTCACTCAACAGCATCCTCTATTTCTCCTCTGGGCAGCCAGAGAATCCAGAATCCTCACAGCTCCTAGGGGCTCCAGGATTGTCACCTGTCAGTACAGTGCTTACCTGGAGCTTTCCAGGTCCGTTAAACCTCACTAGTCTTGTATTGTGTGTAAGGACTTAAAGGGATATGTAGTAAGCAGAAAGAAATCTCAGAGATTAAGACACTGGTTTTAAATAATAGAAAAATAGCTTCTTACCCTCTAACTTAACCTCCCAACGAAAGTGCTTTGCTGTAATACCTGTTCCCAGAGGACCTTCATCACTGTCAGGAACGTACAGCAACAAGCTTATGAGACATGAGTTTTGGATTCAGTGAACAGAGTGGGTAGAGACTGATTATCAGTAGACTGCTGGTCAAACGAATGATGCCCAGAAGTGGCTATAAACTCCTGAACCAGACTCTGGGGATCTGAAAATAGAACAGAGCTCTTTCCAATGCAGTGAAGGGTTCACAGTAGACTCCTCCCTGAAAGTCAACTGCATTTGGGTGCACAGCAGGACACCTCCACACTGTCCAGGAGCTTCCCTAGACCAGCTGGAGAAGGCTGGTATGTTTGGAAGGTCACGGGATATTTGTTATTATTAATATTATTTCTGTTACTATTTAAGACTGCCCAGGTTTTTTATTATCTTATTTCAGAAGAAGCTGACATTGTGAAATGTTGAAGTTTGCACTTCTGAACTTTGGTAGCTAGAGAAGGAGCAGGTGGCCTCAGTTGGCCAACCCCATTCTCTTTCTTGAAGTTGTGAATTTGAAGGTAGCCACAAGGCTAAGTTTAGACATTGGTGCACACCCTTGTGGTGTCTATGGTACACTGGTCTGGGAGTTGTGAAAGCGATGGAGTCTTAGCAGGCCCTTAGTGTGATATGTCATTGCATGGGATTTAAGCCACCCTTCCTCTCTCCTCTAGGCTCCTCAGTCCCTGTGGACTTCAGCTTCTGACTTCTTTCAAAAGAAATTTCTTTGCTGCCTAAGCAGGCAGAGCCAGTGTCTGATGATGGTAACTCCGAGTCCTGAGTGCTTAGTACAGGAAAGATTGGCTTTGTACCCCTAGAAACTCTTGTGCTCTGGAAATCCTAGATGGGGGTTCTCACCTGCAGTGGAATACAGAGTGTTGGAACTGCATTCACAGTTCCACAAGGGCATCCACTGTTTCCTTCTCCACAGATATACAACTACGTTAAATGGCAGACACATTGCATCACAGTGAAGAAGGAGATAGGAGGCTTGTCCTCCACTCTCAGCCCTATCATCTCTGACGCTTATGCCAAGTGTGACAGTCTCTGCCCTTCTGTTTCCTCACTTGTTTCATGAGGGGGTTGCCATAGATGTTCCTAAAGACCTGTGCTGCTCTGACATTTAAACATCCTTGGATGTGTAGAAAGAGTCCCCAAACACCCCAGCTTCTAACTTTTTATGATCAAATGACTAATGAGCTGTCATGAGGAAGATATGAGGGAAGGAAGCAGAAACGAGAGAAGGAGATCTCCCCGTGCCTTATTTGGTTCCATCATATGGAAAGGGCAAGACAGGGAGAGTTGCTGTCCTAGTCCTTGGATATGTAAGGAAGAGTCAGGCGACGTACTTTGAAGAGTCAGACAGTGTCTCTACCTGTTATTTTGCGGTGTCTGAAAGAGGCCATAGCCATGCACTGTACTAAGGGGAAGCCACGGTTTCTCTTCCATTGGTGTGCCATTCACAGATGAAGTTTTTGTTAAATTGAAATGTGAATCTCTGAAAGAAGTAATGAGGACTTTCTCCCTTTTCTTTCCAACAGGCTCCCGATAGTCAACATCCAAGCGACTTGGAAGCCAAGACAATGACTTTGTGTGGATCTGGGTTGATAGACATTAAGCAAGAAAACTGTTCCTGAAGCAGAGGCCCTCTATAAATGTTTACGTCCTCACTTAGATGCCCTTGTCAAAATGACTTCAAACAAATCTCATCGACTCATAAGTCCCCAGAATAAAGTGTAAGGCTCAAGGTGTAGGAGGCGCTTGACATGTGTTTGCAGAGTCATCTCTGTATTTCCAGGGCATTCCATCTGGGTAGTTCTCCATGAGCCTCATGTTAACCTCACAAGATTCCCCTGAGGGAGAAGAGGTTCCATTTGTTTGTTTCCTTATCACGACGTGACAAATGGGTGAACAAGTCCACACCCCGAATAAGAAGACTTCGCCAAGGTCGTTTGGAAAAGGGGGGAATTGTCAAATGCTGATCTGACATTTTCTCCATGAGGCTGAACCTTGAAAATAAATTAGAACTTAATTCAGTACACTAAATATTATTGTCTTCATAGAAGTCAATGAAAGGAAACTCGATTCAGAAGAATGGCTACAAACCCCCCCTGAGGCTCTGCATGGATGACTGGTGCTGTGGGTGGTGTTTTATGATCAGATAAAGCCCAGCCTCTCTTTCAGACAGTCTGAAAACCAAGCCCACGATCTCCCCAGAGTTCTCTGGATCTTTGAGATAAACAAAATTATTTTTAAGGTTGGCACACATGTACATGTCTCCAGGTTCCTGCTGAAATAATCATTTACTTTCTCATGTCAGAATGTTGAGGCTGCTGCTCAGCCTGTTGCACACAGAACCATCGCTGAGCTAAGCAAATGAAGGCAGCTTCAACAGAGTAACATGCATGTAGTCATACCACAGACCCTTTGAATGCAGCGATGTCACCAATAGATAACAGCTATTTAAAACATATTACATCTAGAATATCTGTCCTAGGACCCATCTTACTTAATCTGTATAATAATGCTATAAATCAGACCATGCTCTTGTTGCCATTTCACAGATGGGATGTTGAGGCAATGAGAGGTTTAGTTCTTACCCAGGGTCACTTTGCTCATAAGCACTGGACCAGGGATTTGAGCCCAGGAAATTTGATTCTAAAACAGTGGTCCTCAACCTTCCTAGTGCTGCAATCCTTTAATACAGTTCCTCATGTTGTGGTGACCCTCAACGACAACATTATTTTGTTGTTACTTCGTAGATGTAATTATGCAGCTGTTATGAGTCATAATGTTTGATATTCAGTATATCTGATATGTGACCCTCAGGTCTCAACCTTCAGATTAAGATCTGCTGCTCTAAAACTTGCTCCTGTATCTTTTATCATGTGTCTTTTGTTTTTAAGTCTTAGGAGACAAGTTTTCTGTATGGTACATATTTCTGTTGGTATCTTGATGTTACGCTCTATTGGAACAACACAAGACACTTAGAGGTATTACCTTATCCTCATGTACTTCTTGACTTTCAAAGTAGGAATGCAACTTAAAAGCCACCGATAAACAACTTCTACCTAAGAAAGACATAATATTAACCATTTCTCAGTTGCTGGCTAATAACTGAATAATTAAGTCTCCCTTTAACATCACAAAATACAATGTTTAACATGACAAGCCATGCCCCAAATTTTTATAGCATTTTCTCTTTGCCTTTCATTTTGTCTCATTACTTATTTTTTCCAATACAATATTTTTATTGCTTATTTGGGAATTTCACATAATATACCCAATCACATTCACTTCCCAGTCCTCTCAGGTCTGTATCCCCCAGAAAAAGAAGAAGAAAGGGAGGAGGAGCAGGAGGAGGAGAAAAGAGAAGGAAGAAACAGAAGAACAACAAAACATACACTCACTAAGGCTTGGCCAAACTCCCAGAGCCCCGCCCCTTTAGGAATAAGTCGTGAACTGTGGAGAATTCCCTTTGATGGCTTCCCGTCTAGGCTGTTATATTTTTGTGGGGTGGGGTAAGGGTCATAGACTTCTATCTTCACTTGAGTGCGGGTAAGTGGCAGGTAACTTCTGCTTTAGACTGGGAGGTCACAGAAATGAAAGGAATGTCATTTTGTTGATAATTGATTTATTGCTTTGAATAGGTAATAGAGACAATGCTATAAAAATTTGCAGCAAGTATTAGTTACCAAAAGAGCTATCCTCTCCTGAAAAACCACTTTGCCAGCTTTTTATATGCCCTTCCATAGGTAGACTATAAAAATAAAAGCCAATGGACATAGTGTTGTTTTACTCAATTGTAACTATCCTATACATATTATTTACATATTAGTTTTTACCACCACTAAAATATTGTGAGGAGTATTATATATTGGTGTACACACACACACACACATACACACACACACACACACACACACACACACACACACTAAACTTGTCTTATTCTTTTCCTAAACTTTATTTTGAGATTATCCAGACTCACGAGCATTTGTCTTATTACTTTTACAGTTGTTTGACACTCCAGTGCGTAGACCACATCCTTTATTTAATGACTTCTTCTCAGTGGATATCCAGATTACTCCCAGACTTTTACTGCTGGAAATTTTGAAGCAACTAATGTCCTTGAGCATACCATTTCACACATTAGTGATTAAATACCTGTAGGAAAAAAAAAATCCTTGCAAGTGTAACTGCTGAAGCAAAGGGCATATGAAATTTTAATGTGTCAATATTGGAGTTTTACCCTTCTTTGAGGTTCTATCAACACACACTGTCCTTCAGTTGGGACTTGAGTTCAGCAGCTGTTTCGTTTCTCCTCTGCTGCTCTCTGTGCTTTCCTAACTCATCCTTGCCTTCTTTGACGTTTGGAAAGACTCTTCCTCAGACTCTCTCTTCTCTTGAGCTTCGCTTATATATAAGCGGTAGAATTATTGCAATTACTTTGGAAATCGTGGCGTATACTCAGACCAATTTTGCGATGGTATTTTTCCATTCAATTTCTTCATTTTTTTGTGTGTTTGGTTGGATGGTTGGCTGGATTTGTTTGTGTGTTCTGTTTCATTTTGTTTTGTCTTTCTGTGTGTCACACTCTACTTTCTTCCTTTAGTCTCCATGCTGATCTTTGTTTTTTTATTTATTTCTGATCATTTGTGTTAAGATATCTGAATCTTCTAACTGGAAAGAGACATTTCCAAGTGATGTTGCCTGGTTGTGAACCAAGGATATCTTCCGGCCTGAGGAACGTGACTGGAGGCTATTCACGAGGCTGTATGAGACTCAAGGCTAAGGCCAGGAAATGTTTCAGTTTCAACCTGTTTTCTTGAAGAGATCAGTTCCCACCAGGCTGCTGCGGTGCTGGTCCGGCTTCTTCCCTCTGGTGACAAGTTGCTTACCTAGCAGGTTTGTGACCCATGTCCTCAGATTGCTACTCTTTCTCTCTACATCAGAATCCACCTGCCTCTTTTGGACTGGGGTGTGTGGCCTCTTTGGGAGAAGTGCTAGTTTTCAATGGGACATGTAAGGGAGGGGATGTCTCCACAGCTTCTTCATGCAGCATACTTCTATGTCTATCACAGCACTGAGAACCCCTCTTCTTTTAGGGTTTCTCTAGGTAGCCGTGGCTTGCTTGGAACTGAGAATCAGCCTCCTCTGCCTCTGCCTCTGCCTCTGCCTCTGCCCCTGCCCCTGCCCCTGCCCCTGCCCCTGCCCCTGCCCCTGCCCCTGCCCCTGCCCCTGCCCCTGCCCCTGCCTCTGCGTCTGCCTCTGCCTCCACCTTCCAGTGCTGGGATTAAAAGCATATACAGGAGGAACCTTCCTGGACTTGGAAGGAGAAGACATGTGGTTGAAACCTTTTTTT
>JADRCD010121413.1:0-10703 GCA_019843815.1 Montemys delectorum
CTCCCGGCGGTGGGGGGGTGGGGGTGGGACCGAGATCCTCAAGGCATCCGGTCCTCACAGCTCTGCAGCTCCCTCAGGAATGGATGCTGACTCCTTCCTGCCTTTTAATTCTAACCCACCTGTTATTTTTATTTATCGATCTACCGTATTGGTTTATGTCTTTAAGTTTTAAAGGTTTATTTTGTGTGTATGAGTGTCTTGTGTACATGTATGTATACATGCCATCTGCATGCCTGGTGCCTGAGGAAGTCAGAAGACAGTACTGGCAACCGAAACTGGGTCCTCTACAAAAGCAGCCAGTGCTCTTAACCCCTCAGCCAGCAGTCCAGCTCCTGTTTGGTTTTGGAGCAAAGTAAACCGGCCTTCAAACTGCTTAGCTAGCTGAGGAGGACCTTGAGCTCCTAATCTCCTGCTCCCACCTCTCCAGGGAGTTTGCCACCATGCCAAGTTGATGGTGGTGGGGGTCACACCCAGGGCTTTGAACATTCGTGCGTGCCAGGCAAGCAGGTTATCAATTGCACTGTATGTGACCCCAACCCTGACCACTACTTACTGTTTTGAGTCAAGGTCTCACTATGCTTGCAGCTGGTCTTCTCCTTGCCTCTTAGTTCCCCAAGAAGTTCTCCATACTTTGATGTGGGCTCCACATTCTTCTTATTTCCTTCTGCCCTCGAGAGGGTCTCCTCCGTTGGTGTTTGTTCCTTCCTTCTCTCTCCCCCTCTGCCCTAGCCTATGTGACAGTTCTCAGCAGAGACTCCTTACAAGAGCTAGGGTCACCCCATTTTACTGATGTGTAATTGAGGTAAGTGACCAGCCAGGGAGTGATGGAGGAGGAGGCTGGCTCCACAGACCAGCCAGGGGTTGGACACTACCCTGCCCTTCTGGTCCCAGGGGAAGTGGTGGCAGCTTGAGGAAGGGGCGTTGGTTGAGTCTGTGGTGTCCCCAGAGGCAAGCCAGTTTGTCTGCCTCTAAGAGAGGCAGTCTCTTGACTTCTCTTCAGTCTCTTCCCCCCTCTTAGCCTCTAAGTGTTGAAAGATGTATCCAGTTTTCCTTCTATGCAAGTGGAAGGGTTGTTGCAAGGGAACTTTCAATAGAATCACATTCTGAGGCTGTGGAAACTTTCTGCTTCTAGAAGTGAAACCTAGAGGATCGTGAGGATCTGTCGGAATATACTAAGAGAGATTTCCCTTAAGGCAAGTGCTTCTCAGCCACTCAGGGGCTGCTGAAGCTTTACTCTGTTTACCCAAGAGAGGAGTAGAAAGGAGAGGGGCCCCCACTACCCTAGAGGTGCTGGGAATGCGTCAAGCAGCCAGTGCCAGACAACTCTGTGTCCCAGCCTGAGGACAGCTGAGAGCCCTCATGGGTATTTGCTGGGAGGCAGCCAGCCAGCATATGACACCAGGTGGCATTGTCAGGGCTGGCTTTCCTTCCTAAAGTCCCAGGCCCAGAAGGGGAAAGGGGATGCCTCGGAACTGGATGCGGGGGAATGATTGCACAGAGAGTAGACAGGCAACCAGAGGTTGAGCCCAGCCCTTCTGTCCCCTCCCCCCTCCCCAGGACCTGGTGAGGCACTGAAGTCTTTGCATTTCTTCTGGGGAGTAGAGGGAGGAAAGGGATATAAGGACGAAGAGCTCCGTACTTCCTGGAAGCTGAGGTAAAAAGCTGGGTGACTCTTGACTGGCATAGCAGGCAGGAAGGGCAGGGCAGGGAACCCACTTTGAAGTCTTGTTGACCTGGCTGCCAGCTCCAGGCTACCCAGTGCACGGGCATGCAGTTTCCTCCTATGTAAAACGAGGGCACTAGCCTCAGCTAGGGGGTTGGAAGAATTCAAGCTTTGCTGTGCTCCTGAAGTATCAGGTGGGGGTAGGGGTACATGTAGGGGTGCTATGACCCCACCTGGGAGAGAGAAGAGCCAAGACTGAAGCCTGAGGTAGGACCTGAGACAGAGTAGGAGTGCCCTCTGTGAGTCCTGTTCCCACTGGTGGGACACTCCAAGGGTTTTGACTCCTTAAGGGGAACTCAGAGTAGAGGAAGCTGGAAGATAAAGAAAAGCAGGAGGAAGAGGAGGAGGAGGAGAAGGAGAAAGAAGAAAGGAAGGAGGAGGAGGATGGGAAGAAGGAGTGGGGAGGACATGAGGTGAAGGAAAAGGAGACGAAGAAGGGAAGGAAGACTGACAGAAAGGAGCATGGGCAAAGGAGAAGAAGGAGAGGAGAAGTGGGAGGCGGAGGAGGGCAGAACACGATGCAGAGGAACTGGCTCTGGCCTGTTCCCTATGGGTCCTCTTGGAGAGTTCCAGCGTCTTTGTGGATGTGTCACAAGAACACCGATGCCATCCTTGCCACCTGTAAATAAAGCAGGTCTGTGAATGTTTCATGGGCTTGTGCTTAAAAATAAATGAAGTGAGGAGGTACAGGGGTTCCTGCCTTGGCAGAGAAGTGGGTATCCACAAATTCCCTAGGGAAGAGAGGGTTAGGGAGGGTCGGGCCGGGGGGCTATGTCCACATCGAGAAGATCATACCTGGGTAAGTAGAAGCTCTAGGCCTCCAGGCTGGGAGTGTGTCGATTCCTCACTGCTGTGGCCACAGTACCTGAAAAGCAATTTAAGGAGCAAAGAGATTGTTTCGGTTTACTAATAGGAGTAGATCCAGTCGATCCTGATGACATCTGGATGGTCAGGCAGCTGGTCACATTGCTTCTGCAGGCAGAAAGCACAAAGAGAGTGTTGTTGCTCTCCCTTTTATTCTGTTTGGAGTCAAGCCTGAGGGGTGGGTCTTCCTGCTTCAATTAGCTTAATCTAGATAATCCCTCACAGATATGCCTAGCAGCTTCTCTCCTAGGTGACTGAGAACCTGTCAAGTGGACAATCAGTACTAACCATGGGGGTAGGGCAGAGTGATACTGAGGGGTTGGGGAGAGGGACTAGGCCCAAAGAGGAGGAAGAGCTGGCTTGGGAGGAGGGGAGGCAGGCCCCAGAAGAGTTGGAGTCTCTCTACTGCTTCCAACTTGCATCTAATGATGCCCCAGGTGGCTGACAGGAGCTGGGGTGAGAGGGTCCCTGGCCAGTAAACAAAGCCTTTGCTGCTCCTTGAACCAGCAGCCTGGTGGCTCACTCACCTACCCCACATTTGGACAGGCAAAAGAGGCCTAGAAAGGTGAGGACATATCCCAGGGACCCAACAAGTTAGGGGGGCCTGTTGTAGAGTAACAAGCCTAAAGCCAAGCAACCCAGCCCTGCCATCTTTCCCCTAGTTCCCCTCCAGCCAGTCGCACCTCTTTGGCCTTGGGATTCAGTCTGTGTAAAGGGGACGGGCATAGATGCTTTTCGACATTGCACTGGATAAGATGTGAGATATGAGGTTTCCAGCGTGTGAGGAGGAGGAGGCAATGGCTGATGTGCCAAGTCTTTGGCAGAGTGTGTTCAAGTCCTCAGACCACCTGACCTCTAGCCCAGCTGGCGCTCACAATGTAGTCAGCTGTACTGGCTGCTCCTCAGGCCAGCTGGAGAAGAACAGGAATGCAGTCCAAGCAGGCAGTACTATCTCACCCCATGCTGCCCGTTAGGGAGAGACTGTCTCTGTCTATCGAGTCTTGGGGTGTTTGCCTTGGATTGTTGTCACCTGATAGGGTAGAGGAGCCCCATTCTCTCTCCTCTATGAAGCCAGCACCCTGCCTCGTGGGCTCTGCTCTCTTGCTTTCCTATCGCCTGGATTCTTAGAGGCCACAGTGGAAACTACCCAAGGTCTGGTCCCATTCTGTGACTGAGGTGGGAATGATGGAATGGTTGGAGGGCCCTGGTCTGGTAGGCATGTAAGCATGTGGCTGTTCCCCTCCAATCCCCTCCAACTTTCCTGCAGCCTGGTCAGGGATAGACAGCAGGCTGTTTCCCAACCCCTAGCTACAACTGGTGCCTTCAACAGCTCTGCCCAGGAGCCTTGTCAAAGGATTCACGAGCTCTGTGGGAACCACCATCCTCCAAGATCAGGTGCAAGCTGGATCAGTCTGAAGCCTGACTTGGATCCTGCATGCCTCTTCTGACTAGAAGCCCAGGTAGGCCCTTCCCCCAGGTCACCGTCCCTTCCTTTGTCAAGTAGGAGGAATGACAGTGCTGAGACTATCCTTGTGTGAGCTGTCATTGTGGTCTTTTCCCAGAGCCCCACTTTGTTGTATTCCCAAGAGGCCCACACAGGCCTTCCATGGAGTCCAGAGGGGGCAGAGTTTGCCTGCTGTTTTTGTTCCTCTGGTAAGCTAGGTTAGCTAGCTTGGGCTGTGGGACCCATGAGGCCTGTGTAGGTAGAGGAGACGGCGTATCCCCAGGATCCTGCCAGGGCCTGTTGTTAGGGGCAGGTGGTTTCGTACACAGCCCATTCCAGCCCTGGTTTACCCATCATCTCTCTCTCTATTCATCTGGTTCTAATAGCTGCTTCATGCCTCTTGTATGAAGCCTGTTGGAGAAGGACTGAGTGAAGGACCTTCCTCCCATATAACTGTAGGCAGCAAGGTTGTGAGCCTGGGTGGACTTGAGAATTGCTGAGCTAAGCCCAGGGTCCACACAGAAGGATGGCTGAGGGATTTGAGGTCATGCAGAAGAAACTTTAAATGGGTGGTGTGGCTCTGGGATCAGACAAGTATCCAGACAATGCTAATCCAGTGTTCTCTAAAGGGGCTCGGGCACAGAAGTGACATAGGACCTCAGTGTCTGTCATTCTTGTCTGATCTTCCACTTTATTCATTTTTCTTCTTTGTTCTATAGAGATCCCTTCTTAAGATCTAAGGATCTCCAAACCCATCTCTTTCCCCTTTGTGAGAGGGCAGGTGGTTCTATGGCAAGTAGCAAATCCCATAAAGGTGACTCACAGCTCTTGACTCACAACAGAAACCTAGTAAATTCCAGATGGATTCATGATATAAAAGACCATGGAGACTCCAGCCAGAGGACAGGACACACACATGCACACACACACACACACACACACACACACACACACCCCATGTTGGTTTTAGGAGCCCAGGCAGGCAGAGATGAGCACAAGTGTCTGCGTAGAGAAGGAAGCTGTACAACTTCAGCTGTACAAGCTGTGTGCCATTCAAGACTAGGAGATGTAGAGAATGGTAAGTATGAGTGTCTGAGTGCAGCCACCCCAGAGCCAGCACATCCACCTTTGACCAGCACCGCACCCTTCACAGCATTATGGCCTCAACCTGAGAGTCTTCGGTGGAAGCCAATGAGCCAGGCAAGGTCCAAGAGCTCACACCACCTTGCCCCACCCCTCCTGAGCATGTACCAGAGTCATAGCTGGGACAGGTGTGGCGTCCTGGTGTGCTAACCCAGTTCCAACTTCCCATCTCCTGCTGTCCTTTCCCCAATTCCTGAGGACTACCTTCCATCTTTGGGGTTGCCTGTGCTATGCCTAGGAAGTTCCCTGGAGTTAGGGGGGAAAAAAGGCAGACCTGGTATGGCTTTGGTTCTAGATGAGCATACCTTATTGCATTTATCTGAAATTCAAATCCAGCAGATACACCTTGTACTTTTCTAGCAACCCCTTGGTTGAAGCCAGAACCAAGACTAAGGGTCACAACAAACTGCCCTCTATTGGACAGGTATAGGACAACAGGCACAGAGTCCACCAGTCTTTCAGAACTCAGTAAGTCTGAACTGTCTCCACCTCTCAGGAACAGAGGCACCTTCAGAGTTCAGCATTGCCTTGAAGCCAGTGGGGCCTGGATTCTTGGTGCCTACCCTGGAGCTACTGAGACAGTGGCTTGAGGTCACTATATAGACCAGGCTGGCTTTGAACTTACAGAGATCTGACAGCTCTGTCTGTCTAATAAAGCTATAGGGGTAGCTCCAGTTGTTTAGGGCGCGCTGAATTACATAGGGCCTTTGCTCTAATCCTTGTGTGTGCTTCATTCCCCTTTTGGGCTCGTCACCCTACACAGATGGTTCTTGGCTGCTTGTGAGCAGATGAAGTCGTCTGTCTCTGGACAAAGGGCTTATTCCTATGTCCACGCAGGAGGATGAAGCTCTGCTGAGCAGGGTGGTGCCCCACACCCCTGCCCTCCCTCAGTTCTCTGAGATACTGGCATGACCTCTGTCCTAGTTTTTACAGCTCCTAGGAGTCACCTTTCCTCCTCCCTCTTCTCTTTCCTCCTTCCTTGTCTTTACCCAGCATGACCAGTGCTCCCCATGCTCCAGATTTTTGGCTGCCTAAAGCCAGACCTGAGGAAAGCAGAGCTATGGTGTGACTTCAGGTGTCGTGAGTCTCCACGAGTGCCACTCTGAACACAGAGTGCCAAAGTGGGTGAAATCTTCAACGCTAGATGATCATTCCTTCTCCTTGTCCTCCCTCTCTGTCTCTGTCTCTGTCTCTGTTTCTCTCTCTCTCTCTCTCTCTCTCTCTCTCTCTCTCTCTCTCTCTCTCTCTCTCTTCCTTTTTCTTTTGTTTTGAGACAGAGTCTATATAGCTCTGACTGTCTTAGAACTCTAAGACAGTCACTCTGTAGACCAGGCAGGCCTGGAACTCACAAAGATCAGCCTGCTTCTGCCTCCCAAGTATTGGGATCAAAGTTGTGTGCCACAGCATCGGGCAGACCTTGACCTATTAACCTCCCAAGGGCATGTGCCCATCACCATTTGATTTTAAGAGAGGAGACATTTCCATCATCCATTCTGGGTTTGACAACATTCTTGGAGTCAATCCAGTCTATTCCCTGCTAGGTTTACTAGATGATTCTGTGTGCCTCCGACATGCTGTACAGTACCCCTGTGTCTAGGTATCTGAAACCCCACCAAGTCTGGAGATCTGGCTTCATTCTTCTTCCTGGGTGGATAAGAACAGCTCCTCACTCACTGTCCCCCTCAGAAGGGCCTCTCTACAATCCTGTGGGGAGTGCCAAGAACTCCAGTAGGTCTTCCAGTCTCTGCCCTAGCCCTGAGCATCTGGGGTAGGAAGATTGAGTGGTCCCTACACCTGCCCCTGCTTCTGCTGAGGGTGGCATCTCATAGTACCAGTCTGCTGTCTAGGACTGGTAACAACAACCTCAATGGAATTTTCCCAGTCCAGCTCTCTAGTCCTTAGCTCTCAAAGGCCCTAGCTCAGTGGGAAAGGTGGGGCTCAAGAGTCAGTCTCATGGTTGTACGGCTCCAGACAATTGAGACCTACTGCCTGTGAGTCTTTGTCTCCTAGTCTGCAGTATCACAGGCCAACAGGAGGTCACAGTCACAGGAAGTCAGTCTCTTAGCTATACTCAATGGCAAATACCCCACAGGATTAACTGCTGGTTTATCCTCCAGGGATTGCCTTCTTCCTTTGCTTCTTTATTTCTCTCTCCCTTCTTTCCTTCCTTCCTTCCTTCCTTTCTTCCTTCCTTCCCTTTCATATTAATGTGTGTGTGTGTGTGTGTGTGTGTGTGTGTGTGTGTGTATGCTTTTTTGAAACAGGGTCTCACTGTGTAGCCTTAGCTGTCCTGGAAATCTCTATATAGACCAGGCTGGCCTTGAACTCACAGAGATTCACCTGTCTCTGCCTCTGTCTACCTCCGTTGGGATTTAAGGCACATGCCACCACACCAAGCAGTCTAAGGCTTCTCAAAAGTGAAGCCTCCATGTATTTCCCTGAACTGTATTAAAAAGTTGTGCTAAGCATGATGGTACAAACCTTTAATCCCAGCACTTGGTAAGCAGAGGTAGGTGAATCTCTGTGGGTTCAAGGTCAGCCTGGACTGCATGGTAAGCTCCAGTTTAGCCAGGGATACACAGTGAGACCCTGTCTCATAAACAGAAAGAACCTGTTCTGGGAGCCAGGCAGTGGTGGCACATGCCTTTAATCCCAGCACTTGGAAGGTAGAGGCAGGAAGATTTCTGAATTCAAGGCCAGCCTGATCTACAGAGTGAGTTCTAAGACAGCCAAGGCTACACAGAAAAACCCTGTCTCAAAAAAACCAAACCAAACCAAACCAAACCAAACCAAACCAAACCAAACCAAACAGACTCTGTTTTTGGACTAGGGCTATAGCTCCACCAGTTAGGGCATGAAGCCCTGGGTTTGATCCCCCAGAATTGGTACACATCCTCAACATTCAGGGTGTGGTAGCAGGAAGCTCATTCTTGACTACACAGCAGGTTTGAGACCGCCTAGGACACATGAGACCCTGTCTCAAAATGCATCTTTTAAAAATGGCCTTAGTTATGTTTTTTTACCTTTTTTTTTTTTTTTTTTTTTTTTTTTGGGTTTTTTTCAAGACAGGGTTTCTCTGTGTAGCCCTGGCTGTCCTGGAACTCACTCTGTAGCCCTGGCTGTCCTGGAGCTCACTCTGTAGACCAGGTGTTTTTTTTTTTTTTCACTTTCTATTCTAGGGGCGTTGTGCATTCATGACTGAAATGAGTATGGTCATGAAATGAAGCACTCGTCTTTGACTTGTGGACATCAGTTCCGGGACCTGTTCTGGCATGCCCGTGCCCTGTGTGAGCACAGGAGTCCTGAGTTCTGAGTGGGCTGTTAGCACTTCGCAGCCTCCTCTTTGGTCCTTGGGCCAGGCTGTGTTATAGATCCACCAGAGCTATGACTGCCTTTTAAAAAAAATGGCCATTTAGCAGAGGATGTCTAAAGGTTGTATCTCACAGTGTCTAAGGTTGTATCTGCTGTGGCATCTAGGCTAGCCACCAAGGGTCCCTTCTGTTATTCCTCCACCTTCTCCCCGGACATCATTTAGGCTCAGGGAGGGGCAGTGAGACAGAGGGAAAGAAGTAAGACCCTCCCTGCGCTTCTTGCTGCCCACGCCTAAGACTGAGATGGCCTCTTCACTTCTCTCTGCTGAGACCTCAACTTGCTTTTCTTTAGCTCCAGCCCCCCCCCCCCCCCGCCCCACCGCATGCCTATTGTCCATTTCCAGTGGCTTCTTCATGACTTACTGATTAGAATTCTGAGAACAACAAGAAATTCCTGTTGTTGCTGCATGTAGCTTGGGGACTTAGGAACATCCAGACTAGAGATGCCCACCTTACTGGCCTTCCACCTGCTTGTCCTCAGCCATTCCTGGCCTTCCTAGACACTCCCACTGCCTTCTGGGAAAAGGTAGACCCCAGATTTCCAACTCCCACCAGGGCTGAGAGACCAGTGCATCTTTGCAGAAGGTCCTTGGCTACTAGATTGATGGATGCTGGGACGATGGGGCCTGGAGAGGTTTGTCTCATGGGATGGAGACAAGCCAACTGGCAACTGCTGCACAACCATGACCAAGAACCCAGAGACTTAGAGGTGCCTGAGGGCCTGCAGAGAGCTGGCTTATCTGATCCTACCTCTCTTGCCTGCCTCCTTTTCTTCTGCTTCTCCTCTCCTTCCCTCCCCCCTCCTCTTCCCCTTTTCCCTCTCATCCTCTGCACCCTTATCTTCCATGGCTTCTGCCCCAAAATCAAAATCTAGGTCCCTTAGCTCTAGACTCTGGGGCTCAGGGCTCGGATCACCTGCCAGTCCCTTATCACAAGTCCATCCGTTCTCCCACCACACCCTGTAATTCTACTCTGGGGTGATTGTTAATGGGCTGGGCCTCAGGTGCCTTCTTTCTGGCTATGAGAATCTCACTTACTCTGGTCAGGCAGGGACACCTAGTGTGTTGACAGCTCCTGTACAGATCTTTCCCACTTGAGTCTCCACCATAGAGTTCTTGTCCCTCCTCTGTATTACGGTGAGCCACGGTGCTGCAGTGAGTCTGTCTCCCTGTGAGGTTCTGCCTACTCATCTTCCCAGGCTAGCTGCTGAGTCATAGGAAGGTGCCAAGCATAGAATGAATGCATGAACAGACAGGGAAACTCAGGAATGGTGTTGATGCCTCCAGGGTCTGTGGGGGTCAGAGGGTCTGCCAAGGTCACTCACTGGGTGCATGTTGCTACCCACTCGTTTCCCTGCCAGGGCAGATACTATGTACTGCTCAGGACTCAGAATGCTCTGATTAAACAAACATTCAGGGCCAGCACATGTCACTGTCCATACAATACTTAGCTCTGCTCCAAAGGTACTCAGAGGTCACTTACTCTGACCAGAAAAGGATGACTGTGACCCTCAACATGGATTCATAATGCCCTGAATTCCATTCCGTTTCAGTATGGAAGCAGCCGTGTCATTTTTATAGCCACAGAATAAATGAAGGGTAGGTGGTTACAGTAAAGTAGAGGAGTCTCTTATAGGTCTTGGACCTTCTTAGCTTTGGGGTTGGTGGAGACTAGTGGTCTATTAAGTTAACATATTTCAAAACGTTTGGTATGATGGTCACGGGGATGTTTAGTCAGACCCAGGAGAGCAACAAGTGGCTATCATAAGGGGGGCTGAAGCTAGCACAAGGTTAAGTTTGCTTCTTAATCTGGAACATCCCAACTCTCCACAATTGTGAACTTCAACACAATTGTGACTCCTCCTCTTGTATGAGTACACCTGTGTGTGTGCACATGGAGGCCAATGGAAGATGTTAACACATATAAACTATATATCATAATGGATTCATTGTGACATTGCTGTGCTGGTTTTTGACACAAGCTGGAATCATCTGGGAAGAGGGATTCTCAACTGAGAACTCCTCCATCCGGCACACTTGTATAGCATCTTCTTAATGTAAGATTGATGTAAGAGGGCCCAGCCCTACTGTGGGCAGTGATACCCTAAGACAGGAAGTCCTGGGTTATACTAAAAACAGACAGACAGACAGACAGACAG
>JADRCD010121418.1:0-15322 GCA_019843815.1 Montemys delectorum
AGACACAAGCCAGGATATTTCCACTCGCAGCCTACTTGTACTAGCTGCCAAAGGGTATTTATTCGTTCTACTCAGCTGCATCACAGCAGCTGCTTCCTGCATTGGTTAGCAGGCCTCCAAGCTCTCTACACACTTTCATCCAAGCCTCTAGTTGTATGGAGTAATAGCGGCTTGGTATTGCTTAGTGCACTGTTCATACATTAGTTGTTTGATCAGTGGCGTGGCTGCATCTGGATCACCAAAGATTCTTTCTGCAGCTTTTACTAATTTAGCCACAAAGTCAGAAAATGGCTCCATGGTGCCCTGTAAAAAAAAATTTTTTTTGTAAGATTTCCGCTTACCTCCCCTTTATTACCAATCTGATTCACCTGTTTAAAGACTTGCAATGGGTAACCAGTCTGTTGATTAATCTGAAAGTCTGTTTGCTAATCAACAGCAAAGCAACTTTGCCCCAAAAGCATATCCCTATCCCAAGCTTGATTCCCAGCTGTGTGATTAGCCTCTGCCTGTTCATTAACAAATTGAAGTGAAAGAGGCTGTGATCCATAAGTATGGACTCAACCAAGGACTTTATAACCTTAAAATCCAAAGCTCATGAAAACACTGACCCTGTGTATCTTGAAAAATTGGATAAACAAGTGACAATTCAATTCTAACTGTAGAGTTGACAGTAGGCCCCGCATCCAGCTTTCTTCTCTGACTCTACCGAACGCTCCTCCCCTATCTGTTCCAATGTTGCCTGTGAGTTCGCCGCGGGCCGGGAAGCCTCGCGGTTCTGTTCTAATGCTACCTGTGAGTTCGCCTTCTGCCCCATTCCCAGCAACCTCTGGCGGCGGCGTTCAGCCAGGCTGGGTACAGTAGCCCGGCAAACGGTAGCACGGTGAGGCACCGCAGAAGCGCCAGCTGCCAGTAGGGCCACATGGAGGCCACGAGTTCGTCGCTGTTCGCTATGAGCACTGGCCCGGCCGCTAGGCCCGGCCGCTAGGCCCCGCCGCAATCTTGGCCCAGACTGAGGAGACCTGCTGCCCCAGGCCCCGCCAGGCCGGGCTCCGCAAGGCACCGCGTTGCCTACCACCGCCATCTTTCTTTCGCTTTTGATTTGGCGGCAGCGGCGGCTCCTCCCAGTGAGCTGCTTCCTCAACAGGACCCAATTCTTCCAACTCAGAACTATCAAGCCCCAAAACCTCTAGTTCCTTTATCGGATAAATAGATCTCTTTTCTGAGGCCTGTTTCTTCTTACACTTATCTCCCAGGGCGTCCTTTCCCTTGTCTCTTGCTTCCACAGACTGAACATCTTTGGAAGGGTCTCTTTTCTTAGGCATGCCTCTTCTTTTTTCTTTCTGAGCTCCTAACCTCTTATCTTGCTCTGTTTCTGACATACTGTCTTGTAGATCAAGACCAAACATGCCTCTCAGAGCTTACCTTTGTCCTGCAGTTCTGGACCCTCCCTGAAAAACAAGAGTCTCCTCAGTGGTGCCAGTGATGGCAAAGTCCCGGGTTTCGGCACCAAGTGTGGCCCGCGCTATTTTCCCGCCAGCAGGAATACACAGACACACACACAGGATCCTTCTGCAGCAAACCTTTATTACCATGTGGCGAGGAGAGAGCGAGCCATGGAGAATGCACTGCTTATATACACCCTGGAGCGGCATGTTCATCTCTGATTGGCTGTTTGCTCATTACCTCATGAGACGCCTCGGGATAGGCTGTGACTTGGCGCTTTTTGGCCCTAGCACATGCGCAGACTATGTGTTACGGGGACAAGAAACCGGATGCCGGTGCCATCTTGTAATGGAGGCTGCCGGCTCGGGTGCGGCTCTCTACAGACAAGGAAGTGAGAAAAGTAAGAAAATAAAATTAAAGAAGTGATATCAATAATTATTCAAAATTGAAAATAGGATTACAATGATAAAACATTTCATCTAAATTTTATTGCCATCACATTAAGAATAGAACACTACATATTGTTTGGTTGTACTATATATAAAAAGGTTAAATCAAATGTTAATGGAATAAATGGTTTTCAGAATGTAAAGGAAATAGTTAATTTAACACCACAGAAACCTATGTGTAGTAGGAAGTAGTAACAAAGCCTGGCTATTTATATTATACAGTGTTTATCAAATATAATATGTAAATTTTTCTACTTTAAAAATTAACAAATTTTAATAAATTCCATGACCTGGAAGCTACAAAATACAAGCTCTAGTTTGGTAATATGTACAAATAAATGTAATATATCCATGCTCTCAAATATAAGACAATCTCTAGTTTGTAAGAGTCTATTACCATTTATTATAATATTTGTTTCTATAAGTATGAATGGGTATGTTCAGATCAGTAGCAGAAGAAACACAACTACAGTTTGAAACTGCCTGCAGTTTCACAAACTGGGTTCTCTCAGCGAGGAGGGAACAAAGGATCTGAAATAGAGAGCTTGAAATGCAAAGAGAAAACACAAAGCCAAGTTGCGTCCCAATCAAGGCTCCAATTTTACTCAGAATAAGCCAGGGTTTTTATAGTTATAGGAGAAACTGAAACCAAGTCTCTAGATTATACTGCAAAGAAAGTTCAGGTGTCAAAGTCCCCAGGTTCAGAAGATATTCAGGCAGTGGGCGTGTTCAGGTGATGGGCGTGCTCAGGCAGCTTCTTCAAAGACGAGCCCACAGTCAACAGAGATCATCTGTCTTAGCTCCCAGGTGTTAGCCTCCAAGCAGAGGCTGCTAGAAGTCCGATGGCTGAAGTGAAGGGGGAAGGTAACAACAGTTGATATCATAAGGACTCATTTCACATTAGGTTACAAATACATGATTCAATCTATATATAATGGTAATTTCCTTATTTTATAAATATTTGGCTATCCATAGATAATCAAATTTAGCAGAGTCTTAAGACAAATATTAAAAATACCCTATGTATATACATATACACTTAACACTGTGTAAGTTTTACATATTTTAAATACATGAATATTTATATACTCTTGGTGTCTCCATAGTGAACACGAATTACATGGTCAGCTCTAAGACTTTGTAGTAAGTACTCCTGCAAATAGCACCACTAACAGCTGAAGGATAAGTTTGAGTGAAAAAGAACTGCCATATTAATATTGAATTGGAGTAGGTACATTTATTTTTGAAGAACAGACTGAGGATTATCCTAAAGACATATGTATAAAGTCAAGACACGAAGCTCAGTGGCAGTGTTTGCCAAGTGTGCACAAGGCTTTGGGTTTGAACCTGAAAAACAAAAATAAATGTACTAATAAACAAAGCACACACAGTGATAGTTAATGTTGATTCTCATCTTGTTAGAATCTGGAATTCACTAAATTCAGCTTCCTGTGTTTGACCTAGTTATAGACACACAAGGGATGATTGTTAACTCCATACAATCGTTTTTTGATAATATGAACTCCCGTTGCTATTGCTGCTATCTTACAACATGCGTGCATGCTTATGTACACACATACACATACACACACATTCATGCATTCACACAAAAATATGTACTCACATACATAATATACACACACATATACACATATGCATGCATACACATACATATAAATATATTCATGCATGTATATACCCATATACACATACATACATAGATATATACACGCAAACATAATACATACATACATATGCATGCATATGGGATCTTGATTGTTTACCAAAGGCCCCTCTGGCCACTGAAGATTACTTGCTGTGTGTTGAGAATGTGTCAGCCCTCCTACCCTGCAGTATCCACATAGAAGTTTACATAGTTTTCTGTCTTGCTGTGTTATAGACATTTTAAGCATATTCTGGCCTTACAGCCTAATAGATAAAAATAGCCAGGGTAGAAAGGTGGCCCAATTCATGATCCAGTCCTACTTCAAGAGTTTTCTTATATATCACACATTTGGGGGGTTCAAACACACTCTACTAGAAATGTTGGCGACAAAGCAATTTATTTATATTAATGACAGCTTCAAAGCTTACAGAATCTGATCCCTTTTAAGTAATCTTTTATTTTATACTCTCAGAGTAGGATATTTCCAGTAAGGAAAAAATTTTAGAAAAGATTTTTGTTTGTTTTCTCCACATCTGCAACAGTTTGACTGATACAAATATTTCACTTAGTGTCTATTTGTCTTGCTTTAATTTGCAGTAACCTGAATTTTGAATCCCTTAACATTTTCATGCTTAGATCTGTATTTTCCTATTAACATTTTTAAGTTTGGGGTTATATTTGCACTGGTATTTATAAATCCTCACAGAAAATAAATGACTTGCTGATCTTTAAAACTTGTGAAAACCCACATATCTAGTCCCTTTCAATCTAATATACTTAATCCAATTCGTGGCAAATATATACATATATTTGTATATATGTTTATATATATATATACATATATATATATATATTTAAAGTTTTAAAAATAATCAAGATTTAGATTATAGCAATGTGTATTGACTTGCTAACTCTGAAGTATTTTACGCCCAGTGGACTTACTTCTTATTGAGGACAGTCATAAATAACTTTAACATATTCCAATGTGATAAGAAGGAAATGTGGATTGGGTCACTGTGGAATTAGAGTCCCCTGCTTAATGATTGCAGAAAATTGCCTGGTAGAAGAACAAAGAGAAAGAGGGCAATGTGGTGAATGCTGGCTAATTAAACCAGTAATTGGTTCTTGTTGTGCACCCAGATAATGTGCTCCTGATAATTTTAAATGGAGTCTTGGAACAGCGCTCTTGAATGGGAGGCTGTGCCAGTTACAGCTGTGCTACATGGGACTCTCCTTGTGCTTAGACGGTGGCCTACTCCTCAAAGGTCCATGTTTGGCATGATTCAAAACAAAACCCAACAACAAAAAACTGTGGCAGGGAGAGTTCTATTCTTAGCTGTGTAGTTATCAGACAATAATTTTGGTATGGCTGTTTTTTATCCCTCACATTTAGCCATACTGTTCATTTGAAGTTGGAAATTTCACACACACATATTTTTCTGTGGACATTTTAGAATATTAAAATATATATATATATATATATATATATTTCAAATATGTCATCACAACACCAAACTTATTTCATATGCATGATCTCCTGATACTGGGCTTTTAATGTCATAATTAACATTCAATTTCACTTACCCTTAAAAATTAATCATGCTATTTCTCAGACTATATATTTTTATATTAATAATGTGTCACAAATTCTATTAATTATATAATTTTGAATATCTAATGTATAAAAAATATATCTTATAAAGCTTCTGAGCTCATTTACCATGCTTTCCAGAAAATCTAAATTTTACTTTCTATGGTACTAACGCTAATAATGGAATCTTTTTACTTAAGAAAAAAATCAGTTTTAAATGCTGTATTGGAAAAAGAATGCTTTCTTCTTGTGGTTTCCCATATTTTATGAGACATTATAAACATTGTTTTCTCTTAATATCTTATTACTCTTCTGATAGATTTCAGTCAGTTTTCTATAGTGAAATATAAAAGGTTGATTATGCTGTAAGGGAAACTAGTATGTTTTATTTATTTGCCAATATCAGTTGAGTAAAGTTAAATGTTACAATATATCATTATAGTTGTATGTTGTTATTTGATCAAATATTGAATTCTGAAATAATATTTTGTAAGTCATTGTCACATCAATTTAAAGAGTATGTTGTTTATGAGGATGCAATTTTCTTAAAAGTCAGACATAATTTAAAAATATCTTGCTTCCCTGCTAGTGGAGGGCCTACCTTCAGGGCTTGCTTCAGCCCAGAGACTCAGGTGAGATCCACCATTTTCTCTCTGGTGACTTTCTAAGGTCGGACCAGCCAGGAGGCACAGGCCTCAAAAGTTGCAGGGGAGTCACAGGGCGGCAGGGACAAGATCCTCTCAGCTTCCAAGTAACAAAGCTGGATCAGCGACCATCTCTGTCCCTTCCCTGCTAGTGGAGGGCCTGCCTCCAGGATGTGCTTTAACCCAGAGATTCAGGTGGGACCAGCCAGGAGGCACAGGCCTCAAAAGTCGCAGGGGAGTTGCAAGGCGGCAGGGACAGGACAAGCTCTAGTCAGAGACACCAAGTATCTATTACCAGAGATCAAGAGATGGCGAAAGGCAAATGCAAGAATCCTACCAACAGAAACCAAGACTACTTGACTTCATCAGAACCTAGTACTCCCACCACAGCAAGTTTTGGATATCCCAAAACACTGGAAAAACAAGATTTGGATCTAAAATCATATCACACAATGTTGATAGAGGAACTTAAGAAGGACATGAATAACTCCCTTAAAGAAATACAGGAGAACACAGGTAAAGAGGTACAAGCCCTTAAAGAAGAAACCAAAAAATCCCATAAAGAATTACAGGAGATCACAAGTAAACAAGTTGAAGCACTGAAAGAGCAAACTCAAAAATCCCTTAAGGAATTGCAGGAAAACACAAACAAAACAGGTGAAAGAATTGAGTGAAACCATCCAGGACCTAAAAATGGAAGTAGAAACAATAAAGAAATCACAAAAAGAGACAACCCTGGAGTTAGAAATCTTAGGAAAATAGTCAGAAAACATAGATGCAAGCATCACCAACAGAGTACAAGAGATAGAAGAGAGAACCTCAGGGGCAGAAGATAACATAGACAACATAGACAGAACAGTCAAAGAAAATGCAAAATGCAAAAATACCCTAACCCAAAACATCCAGGAAATCCAGGACACAATGAGAAGACCAAACCTAAGGATAATAGGTATAGAAGAGAGTGAAGACCTCCAACTTAAAGGGCCAGTAAATATCTTCAACAAAATTATAGAAGAAAACTTCCCTAACCTAAAGAAAGAGATGCCCATGAACATACAAGAAGCCTACAGAACTCCAAATAGACTGGACCAGAAAAGAAATTCCTCCCACCAAATAATAGTCAAAACACCAAATGCACAAAACAAAGAAAGAATACTAAAAGCAGTAAGGGAAAAAGACCAAGTAACATATAAAGGCAAGCCTATCAGCATTACACCAGACTTCTCACCAGAGACTATGAAAGCTAGAAGATCCTGGACAGATGTCATACAGACCCTAAGAGAACACAAATGCCAGCCTAGACTACTATACCCAGCAAAACTCTCAATCACCATAGATGGAGAAACCAAAGTATTCCATGACAAAACCAAATTCACACAATATGTTTCCACAAATCCAGCCCTTCAAAGGGTATTAAATGGAAAACTCCAACACAAGGAGGGGAACTACATCCCTGAAAAAGCAAAAATGTAATCTTCCAACAAAACTAAAAGAAGATAGAGACATGAACGCAATGCCAGCTCTAACTACAAAAGTAACAGGAAGCAACAATTACTTTTCCTTAATATCTATTAACATCAATGGACTCAACTCACCAATAAAAAGACATAGACTATCAGATTGGGTACGTAAACAGGACCCAACATAAATGGAAAACTCCAACACAAGGAGGGGAACTACATCCCTGAAAAAGCAAAAATGTAATCTTCCAACAAAACTAAAAGAAGATAGACACATGAGCACAATACCAGCTCTAACTACAAAACTAACAGGAAGCAACAACTACTTTTCCTTAGTATCTATTAACATCAATGGACTCAATTCACCAATAAAAAGACATAGACTATCAGATTGGGTACGTAAACAGGACCCAAAATTTTGCTGCATACAGGAAACCCACCTCAGTGACAAAGACAGACACTACCTCAGAATAAAAGGCTAGAAAACAATTCTCCAATCAATGGTCCCAAGAAAAAAGCTGGAGTAGCCATTTTAATATCGAATAAAATCGACTTTCACACTAAAGTGATCAAAAAGGTAAGGAGGGACGCCTCATATTCATCAAAGGTATGATCTACCAAGATGAACTCTCAATTCTGAACCTCTATGCTCCAAATGCAAGGGCATCTACATTCACAAAAGAAACTTTACTAAAGCTCAAAGCACACATTAAAACACACACAATAGTAGTGGGAGATTTCAACACCGCACTCTCTGCAATGGACAGATCATGGAAACAGAAACTAAACAAGGACACAGTGAGACTAACAGAAGTTATGAAACAGATGGATTTAACAGATATCTATAGAACTTTTTATCCTAAAACAAAAGGATATACCTTCTTCTCAGCTTCTCATGGTACCTTCTCCAAAATTGACCATATAATTGGTCACAAATCAGTCCTTAACACATATAAGAAGATTGAAATAATTCCTTGTATCCTATCAGATCACCATGGACTAAGGCTGCTCCTCAATAACAACATAAACAGTAGAATGCCCACATACACGTGGAAGCTTAACAACACTCTACTCAATGATAACTTGGTCAAGGAAGAAATAAAGAAAGAAATTAAAGACTTTCTAGAGTTTAACGAAAATGAAGCCACAACATACTCAAACCTATGGGACACAATGAAAACAGTCCTAAGGGGAAAACTCATAGCTTTAAGTGCCTCCAAAAAGAAACTGGAGACAGCATATACCAGCAATTTGACAGCACAACTGAAAGCTCTAGAACAAAAAGAATCAAATTCACACAAGAGGTGTCAAAGACAGGAAATAATCAAACTCAGGGCTGAAATCAACAAAATAGAAACAAAAAGAACTACACAAAGAATCAACCAAACCAGGAGCTGTTTTTTTGAGAAAGTCAACGAAAAAGATAAACCCTTAGCCAGACTAACTCGAGGGCACAGAGATAGTTTACTAATTAACAAGATCAGAAATGAAAAGAGAGACATAACAACAGACACTGAGGAAATCCAAAATATCATGAGATCCTACTACAAAAGCCTATACTCAACAAAACTGGAAAACCTGGATGAAATGGACAATTTTCTAGACAGTTACCAGGTACTAAAGTTAAATCAAGATCAGATCAATGATCTAAACAGTCCCATATCTGCTAATGAAATATGAACAGTCATTAATAGTCTCCCAAACAAAAAAAAAAGCCCAGGACCAGATGGTTTTAGTGCAGAGTTTTATCAAACCTTCAAAGAAGACCTAATACCAATACTCCTCAAATTATTCAACAAAATAGAAACTGAAGGTACTCTACCCAATTCATTCTATGAAGCCACAATTACTCTTACACTTAAACCACACAAAGACCTAACGAAAAAAGAAAATGTCAGACCAATTTCCCTTATGAATATTGATGCAAAAATACTCAACAAAATTCTTGCAAACCGAATCGAAGAACACATCAAAACGATCATCCACCATGATCAAGTAGGCTTCATCTCAGGGATGCAAGGATGGTTCAATGTACGGAAATCCATCAACGTAATTCACTACATTAACAAACACAAAGAAAAAAAACCATATGATCATATCACTAGATGTGGAGAAAGTATTTGACAAAATCCAACATCCCTTCATGATAGAAGTCTTGGAAAGATCAGGAATTCAAGGCCCATACTTGAACATAGTAAAAGCAATATACAGGAAACCAGTAGCCAACATCAAACTAAATGGAGAGAAACTTGAAGCAATCCCACTAAAATCAGGGACAAGATAAGGCTGCCCACTCTCTCCATACCTATTCAATATTGTACTTGAAGTCTTAGCCAGAGCAATTAGGCAACAAAAGGAGATCAAAAGGATACGAATGGGAAAGGAAGAATTCAAATTATTACTATTTGCTGATGATATGATAGTATACTTAAGTGACCCCAAAAATTCCACCAGAGAGCTCCTAAACCTGATAAACAACTTCAGAAAAGTAGCTGGATATAAAATTAACTCAAGCAAATCAGAGGCCTTCCTCTACACAAAGGATAAACAGGTGGAGAAAGAAATTAGGGAAACAACACCCTTCACAATAGTTACAAATAATATAAAATACCTTGGTGTAACTCTAACTAAGCAAGTAAAAGATCTGTTTGACAAGAACTTCAAGTCTCTGAAGAAGGAATTTGAAGAAGATCTCAGAAGATGGAAAAATTTCCCATGGTCATGGATTGGCAGGATTAATATAGTAAAAATGGCCATCTTACCGAAGGCAATCTACAGATTCAATGCAATCCCCATCAAAATTCCAACTCAATTCTTCACAGACTTAGAAAGAGCAATTTGCAAATTCATCTGGAATAACAAAAGACCCAGGATAGACAAAACTATTCTCAACAATAAAGGAACCTCTGGTGCAATCACAATCCCGGACTTTAAGCTGTACTACTGAGCAATTGTGACAAAAACTGAATGGTATTGGTAGAGTGACAGACAGGTAGATCAATGGAACAGAATTGAAGACCCCGAAATGAACCCATGTACCTATGGTCACTTGATCTTTGACAAAAGAACTAAAACCATACAGTGGAAAAAAGATAGCATTTTCAAAAGATGGTGCTGGCTCATTTGGCGGTTAACATGTAGAAAAATGCAAATCGATCCATTTCTTTCTCCTTCTATAAAGCTGAAATCCAAGTGGATCAGGGACCTCCACATCAAACCAGATACATTGAAACTAATGGAAAAGGAAATGGGGAAGAACCTCTAGCAAATAGGCACAGGTGAAAATTTCCTGAAGAGAATGCCAATAGCTTCTGCTCTAAGATCAAGAATTGACACAGGGGACCTCATAAAGTTCCAATGCTTCTGTAAATGAAAAGACACTCTCAGTAGGACAAAACGGCAACCAACAAATTGGGAAAAGATCTTTATCAACCCTATATCTGATAGAGGGCTAATATCCAATGTATACAAAGAACTCAAGAAGTTAGACTCCAGAGAACCAAATAACCCTATTAAAACATGGGGTACAGAGCTAAACAAAGAATTCTCAACTGATGAACACCAAATGGCTGAGAAGCACCTAAAGAAATGTTCAACATCCTTAGTCATCAGGGAAATGCAAATCAAAGCAACTCTGAGATTCCACCTCACACCAGTCAGATTGGCTAGGATAAAAGACTCAGGTGACAGCAGATGCTGGAGAGGTTGTGGAGAAAGAGGAACACTCCTTCATTGCTGGTGGGATTGCAAACTGGTACAACCACTCTGGAAATCAGTGTGGCAGTTCCTCTGGGAATTGGACATAGCATCATTTGTTGAAAATGCTATGGAGCAGAGACTGAAGGAAGGACAAGTCAGGCTAAATGTAGCTATCTCCTGAGAGGCTCTGACAATACCTGACTAATACAGATGTAGAGGCTCACAGCCATCCATTGAACTGAGTACACGGTCACCAATGAAAGAGTTAGAGAAAGGTTCTATGGAGGTGAAGGGTTTGCAGCCCTTAGGACGAACAACAATATGAACTAACTAGTACTCTCAGAGCTCCCAGGGACCCAACCACCAACCAAAGACTATACATGGTGGGACAGAATGTTTTGGCAGTATGTGTATAGTAGAGTATTGCAAATTCGATCATCAATAGGAGGAGAGGACCTCGGCCTTGTGAAGGTTTTGTGCCCCAGTGTAGGGAAATGCCAGAGCCAATAAGTGGGAGAGGGTGTGGTGGCAGGCATGGGGAGCAGGGAGGCAACAGGGGTTTGTTCTTGTTGTTTTTGTTTGTTTGTTTGTTTGTTTGTTTTCTGGAGGGGAAACTGGGAAAGGAGAATTTTACATATAAATAAAGAAAATATTTTATAAAAATAAAAAAAGAAAAAAAATCTCACATAGATAAAAGGCATTAACATTTAAAATCCCCTAGTCTATATTACAATTTTATCATATATAATACTTTTATGAATTACACACATAAGAGAATTTTCACTTTTTATTTATTTACTTACTTTTAAAGGTAAGATTTCATTATGTGTGACATGTAAGACTCAAAATTGTGGTCGAGAAACTCATGTACAGGATTAGAAATATTTGCTACAATATATATTCTTTCTCCCTGAAGTAAATGGCTTTTAAGATTTAAACATATTTAATGTTCTCTCCCATTCATAATTAATTCTGAAACTCCATGCACGTTTAATGTTGACATGAAAATATATCCATGATATGTTCTTGGAGCCACATCATAATCATTTTTTTGGAAAGTATGAAGAAAGGACTGGTATCTTAACAGTACTTTACACATCTGTATTTACTAGCACAATGAATAGCTGAGTAATTTTTTAAAAAATGGCCTGGAGACGTACCATTCACATTGGCCATAAGTGTAGTTGAATTTATTATGTATACTTTCACATTTAGAGAATGCAAGAAAATATCTTCTGAGGATAGTAGAAACGGTAAACTTCATATACCTGTATATTCAATTTTATGCTGAATTCACAAAAATTTAAGTGAAGATAAAATTCTGTTCATTCACAAAGGAGAATTTTAATTGTATTAATATATAATACATATGAATAACAAGTTAAATGTCTTATTTTTATAGAGACTCATTGAAAACCTAATAGATTAGATTAGAAAAATTAGAAAATATATTGGTAAAAGAAAGAGAGTCAAGGTAGAGTACATGGAAATTCTACATGATTTGACAGTTTAGAATACATCATTAAGGACTGCCAGGCTATGCACAGAACTTAAACTAAGCATGCTGTTACTCTGTATCAGTGCTTCTCAACCTTTCTAATGCTGCAACCTTTTAATACAGTTCCTCATTGTACAGTGACCTCCAACCATAAAATTGCTTCCGTTTCTACCTACCTCTAATGGTAATTTTGCTCTTCTGATGAATTGTAATGTAAATATCTGAAAAGCAGGATTGTCTTAGGCAGTGCCTGTGAAGAAGGTTTGATCACTCAAGGGATCACAAACACAGATTGAGAACCACTGTTCCATATGGATTAGAATAGAAATACAATGGTCTAGGGACATACCATTCAGATTGGCCTCAATTTTAATCCATTAACTATTCTGCCATGTATAAAAAAATGCAAGAAGATATCTTCTGAGGAACATAGAAATTATAATAAACAGGACATATATATGTATATATATAACTATAATAAGCATGATATATGTGTATATATATTGATTCTGTCTGTCTATCTATATATACATGTATATACACTAAAATACAAACATTAACATTGATATACAATAGCAAATATTCACTGTATAACAAATCAGCATGTGTACATTTTCCCGTTTATGAATATTTTTCCTTTCAATGTTTTTCCCAAATTAACATTCAGCATTATAATTTCTAAGCAGAGGAGAAAAACCTACGTCTTTCATGTAATGTGTTCTTTGTATTATTCACATTTTCCTGTACTAGAGCATACAAATGTTCAAGACTCATTTTCTTGTTACTGCTTTTCATTATGATGAGTCAGATGTTCAGATGACACTGCACGTGTATTTATGTGACAATACTATTTTTTACCCTGCCTTTTGAAACATTTCATCAATGTGTATTTTAACAAAAATATATCAATGAAGCATCTTATTAAGTAGAGCAAGGGTGTTTTCAGCAACAAACTGAGTTTTCTACTCACCTAAATGTTTGTTAGAAAGCATTTGCCTATAGGGATGGAATGTTATTTAATATAATTCAAGCTTTGCTTTCATATTTTTGTGATGAAGGGCATTTCCATTTTCTCAGACTGTATGTTTAACAAAAACATCCGCATGATGAAATTTCCTGGCTTATAGTATGTATTATGATTTCTAATCCATATTCTTCTAAAGATTCTTTAGTCTTTGTATTTTATGTCAGTATTTCTTTGGTATGAGTTTATTCAATTTTAACTTCTTGTTGTGGAACACTCAAATGGAATTTAATTCAGTGTCTATTAGTCTATTTTCCTAGATTCACAACACAGACTATGAAATTAAGCCTTGTATACAGATTTCTGCCAAGGAAAGTTAGGAAATATATATAGTTTTTTCAAGAGAAACAATCATTGTCTTAACATTCATACAAAAGTGTTATAGGTTGTCATAAAAATCAACATTTTAAAGTGTGTACTACAACTTCAGGATTTGAAAAAAATATACGTATACGTTAATGTGTTCAGGATTTGATAAATACATGTATATGTTAATGTGTTATGAGAAAGAATTTCAGAGATAAACACATTCAATATGCTTGCGTTGTCAGAATGTTGCACAATGAAAGGCAGTTTGGCTATGAAAAAAAGTACTTATATTTCTTCTCTGTTTTTATAAAAATCTTGGATATAAATCATCTGTTTAAAATTTGTAAAAGTAGTCTACCAATGCATGTAATTCTCAACCCTGTAAATGACTCTAGCCCTCAGATTCTGCAGTGATCCACCGATACAGATGATTCTAGATGATGAGTGAGTACACGGAAAGGCACAGCATGCCTGTGTTCCATGTACAAGTCATTCCACACTCTCATTTCAGTTCTAACTTATGCTACAAACATCTGAGTTCATAGCAGAATATTTATCTTTGCCTAAATCACTGTATTTTGTCCCTATTACAACATAAAATCTTAGGATCATGGAAATCTAAGTGACTGTCAGAAACGGAAACAACAATCTACCTAAGAATTTTGAATTTTAACAAACATTATTTAACAAAACAATGCGCAGCAGATAATGATAGAGTCACAACAAACAACACAATGATCATCCATCAGTAGTTAAGGAAGATTTTCAGTTTTATGTATCAGAAGTAGTAAAAGGTTTAAAATGTGAAGTATAAGTCAAAGTGCCTAGCAAAACTCTTTAAAAGGGTCAAGTGAATATACCTTTAGTAGCTCACCTATACTGATATCAGAAGGCTGACCTAATCTTTACCCTAAAACCCAACCTAAGAGAGATAATTAGGGCTTCAAGCTCTGATACCTCTCCGGTTGATCATGACAGAAGTTTGTCCAGATTATTTCAGACAAAAATACATGTCTCTGTGCCCTGTGAACCATCACTGAGAAGCATGGGTACCCTGTAGGTGTCCTCAGTCAATCATGGCTCTCCCAACCTGATGTCTTTTGCTCTTCACTATCAGCAGTCTTCCAGTAGTGCAGAAATCAGATTTCAAATTGTCGCAGGACTCTTTTATGAATTGAATGAGCATACAAAATACTTTTAAACTTAAAGTTTTTGTTCATACATGTAAATTTTAACATGTAAATTTTTTCCTTGATTGACTCTTATTCATTAATTAATTTATATTTCTAAAAACCTAGCATCATAAAATATTGATTTTCCTCCAGTTTTAATGAAAATGACCTCAAATACTAGACTTACAGTATATAACAGTTTCCTAACAAAGAAATTCGTAGTAGTGGTTGTTAGCATCACCGAGTGCCTGCACTTGTAAATAGGCAAGACCACAGATCTGTTACCATGGCAATGCCCCCCCCCCCCATTCCCAAGAACCCCTAGGGCTACCCAGTTTCACCTGGGCAGTACATACGTCATCACGCA